>DWPN01000014.1:0-10883 GCA_018251695.1 Grais stigmaticus
CATAAAACATTTTCGCTATCATGTATGGTAGTATACAAGTTATTATTGCAAAACTTAGTACCTACCTACGAAAAGTGTTGGTACAGAGGTATAAGAACATTTTTCTTTTGAGGTTTATACAGATGGAATTCGATGAGCACAATCAAGATTTACCTTCTTAATTCCTTCATTTATGTAGTTTACATTTCCTTTTTTGCCACATTACTTTTCTTAGGAATTTGTTGCAGCGATAAATCTATCTTCGAGCGTTTGCCCGGGCGCCCCGGAACGCTTCGGGCATACGTGGGCGATGATCACTCTAACTGTTTGAGTTTAACTTGATAGATTAGTTGGTCTAAACCTGTCCCTCCCGCTTCGATGGGTCTAGATTCAAAGTTATTTTTTAAAGTTATAAATATTGTAAAAACTAATTATCCCAAGTATTGGTGCGAAGGAACATATCGTGAAAGAATTACAATGCCAAAAGTTCTTTGAAACATTATTGAAAGTATGTGAAGTCCACAAATACGCACTTGGCTAGCGTAGTGGACTGGGGTTTGAACCCTTCTCATTACGAGTAGGTACGTGTATGCTACACGCCTGCCACCACGTTTAATAAGACAAATGAAGTACTCGGCTTAGGCAAAGAAGAAGTAGCTGTTTACGAATGCAACAAGAGATATCTCCAATAAAAGTATACAAGAATACGTTTCATACAATATAATCAGCAGACAATAATAATAATGCTGAGTTGTCTCTACGTCCCATGGTCATCCAACTTCAAATAGGACCACCGTGCTACCGTTGGTGCCGCTTCGGAAACAGCTTTGACATACCCCGTTTCTTATAGTCATTTTAACACTTCATTTGGCATCACATTTAGATCAAATTGGATTAAGAATTGATTGATTAAGAATCATCACAACATTTAGAACCTGAATTTATATAAATTGCCCTTTAAGCAAAGGGCAGCGCATCGTTATTGGCTAATTACCGACGAGACGAGACACATGCGTCACATAATGAGCCCGCGTTACGACATCCGTAAATCACCCGCTAACAGTAACTGCACTTGCACCTCATTTATACAGGGTGTTGCAATTTAACCGACCGTGCTCAGACTGCTCGCGAATGTGCCGAGTACGTACAAGATGGACAAGCTTTTAAAGTCTTAAGGTTTTTGTAAAATTGCCATGGGATTTACTATATGTATGTAACTCTCCTTATCAAGAGTTGGAATCGCAAATCGGATTAAAGTTTAAAAATTACTGTCAGCCTACAAAATACGCCGAAATTTTAGTTTTATTCCATATAAATGTAGAATACATTACCTTGTTTGAAGGAATGTTATGCAATTTATAATTTTTCACCCCTTACAAACTCGCTAAAACAAGTGGTATATGTCGGGTAAACAAGCGAGCAATAATAATAATTATTAGTTGTACTGCTAGCTCAGAACATTAAATTTGTAGGATTTTACTAGTTTATTATCACGCAATTATACTAAAGATGCTTTTCTGACAAAATCTCAGCAAAACAAAAATAAACCTGTGTTGTGTGTAATCTGTCCACAACCGTGCAATCAATTAAACTATTATTATCAGTACGATATTAACTTCCTTTGTTCCGCTTTTACAGTCAAACCCATATGCCGACTGTCTAACCTAACGTGGACATAGTTTGATGCCTGAGAAAGGAAATAGGCTATTTTCTTTAATATTCAATACCAGTGCACATAGTGGTGGCCGGAACATGGCGTTGATATTGATTTGGGAATGAAATCGTGATTTTTCCTCGTATGATTATAGCTAATACGAGTAGTTTTCTTCTTTTTTCAATTACTTTTTGAATAGAAGTTACCGCGTGGCATATTTTTTTCGCAGGAATGTGTTACTCATATGTTTCACGAATATCAGTTTCGTCCAAATATTAGTTATCAACGCCGCCATCAAACGAAGCCGGCGCGTGCCTCATTTCGGCAATGTTTTACAAACAATCTATTACAGTCTCGATTCCGGCGTCGTGGTACATTTTCATGGAGCATTCGCCCGGTTGCTATTGCATGGCGCGTAAGCTTCAATTCAGCGTTTCAAAGAAAATTTTGCCTTATACTTATTTTGAACTTCTGTGTACTATTGTTCGTTGTCTTGTTTACAACTGTTGTTCTATCAACATTGGAAACGTTAGACTACGATTCACAAAATAACGTTATCAATAATTAAGTTTTGTACTTTCATAAATGGGAGAAGTCTGTGTGACACCGAAACTTCCGAAATCTCTCTCACAATTATTCCAAGCGTCGGCTTCCCATCCTTGTTCTTACGATTTTACTGATTTTAAAAGTCCAACTCAACTGTGACACGATGTTTTATAACTTTACGAAATTCAGAACTGGTCGGTGAAATTAATTTCCGGCCCGTCTCGGACAACTGCGATTCGTCGTGGCGACAGTTAACTTTATCTCGTTCGTTTTATGAGTTCCACCTCGAAAAATAGAAATATCGCGGCGAAGCTCTACATTTATAATAATAATTTTATGTCTTCGATTCGCAATAACGCTTCGTCAACGGTAACGTAGCGTAGCAAGTGACAACATATGTATGTGGGGCTAATTTAAATGATATTAGATGTGACGTCGCAGCGGGATGATGGGTGATATCGGGATAGGCTCGATCGAGCGATGTCGAGCGATGTACTGTCGAAAAACTGTCCCCGATCCGTCGCCTGATGAATTATTTATAATCGATCTATCAGAGCTCCTCTGCGCCAGACATGCAACAATTTGTTTCGCCTCGTATCTATATTACAATACATTCAAGGAATTTCAAGGAACTACACACTTAACTATAATTTATCTATGGAAAATAATTAGGTAATATAAAAAAAGATGATAGAATCGACTGCAACTAAAACAACAACTGACAAATTAAATACTTGACGTTTGAACATTTGACTTGATGGGCGTATCGAAGATCTATACGAGCTCTACAACTAACTTTATGAAATGAAAATGAATATGAAATATAGCTGCTTAAATACCAAGATTTTGTGAGCTGAGGACCAGGAAGGCGGACAAAAGCTGGCAGCTATCGACTTTTGTCGTAGTAGATGCTATCAGCATGCACTAACAGCAAGCGATTGTAATAAATTTATCGGCAACTTGTAATGGCAACGGCAAATAAGTGTCGTGACAGATGGCAGGTGTGTGTGTGTGCGTGCGTGTGTACTGACAGATAGTGGAGACGGGGCAGGTCGCCGAGGGGCAGCCGGCGCAGGCCGCAGCGGTCCACCCACAGCCGCGCCAGCGCCAGCGCCGCGCCCTGCACCACGCCCTCCTGCAGACGGTTCGCCGACAGGTTCCTGTGCAACACTTACACGATACACCATGCGCCAATAATTGGTACACCTACACTACTTGACATGTTCTGTATCGACAACCGTTGAAGGAAATCACGATGACCTCTAACACCTGCACCTGCTTTATTTAGAAACTCTACCGTTATAAGCTTCTATTATTTAAAGACCCTAGATTATTGACCGTCATAGTCATCATATTGATATTTTGAAAGATTGATGAGTTAGTAAAGAAAGTTGATAACAGAGTGAATTAAAGGCAACATGGCAAATCTTACTTTAAATAACTTGAATTAATTAGTCGATTACGAGCCGCGGCCGGTAAAATGATGTCCAATTTAACTCATCCTGAAGTTAAACATTTCTCGCATTTAGAACCGGCTGTCAGAGACTGCTGATAAAACATTAAACTGGTACTTTAAAAGTTTTGAATGCCCGAGATTAGATCTAAAGTGGCTATCCTGAACGCCGGCTTGTCTCCTTACGCGCCATTTCCGGCTTCCGAGTTTCCGAGACGCGGCGCCGGCGCGGACACCAATCCAAGGACTTGTCCAACAAAGGTTTGCGTAGTTTGAGTCGTGTTAGCAATGCTAAGTTGAAACAGTGGTATTACGTTGTTTTCCTGAAGCTCACATGTGACGCGTCGCTACCTCATTCGCATGCATTTGTATCGCGACATTCGCGACGAGTACCCCCCCCCCTCGGCCCCCCTCCCGCAGCAACAAGCACGCGTGCCCCCTCACTCCCGCTGCCCCGCAATTCATTCGCTTTTATCGGTATTTAGGCCGCGAAAGTGAATACTACGCTTGTCAGATTTGTTTTTTGGATTGCATAATACTGCGATCATACTGAGAGCTTCGTTGTCCTCCTCCTGCCCCGCCGAGCTTTCATTGAAGGCGATCCGGACTTGTTGTCCGGCTTGTTTCAAATGTTACATAAACGTAAATGTATCTAATTAGGTAACGGCAAACAAACGAAATTTTGGGCTTGTTTTAAAATGTAAAATATTAATTAGGTTCAGGAATTGTCAATGCCTACAATACTATTAATACTGAACAAGGACGCACACGACATTTTCCTTTTTTGGCGCAGCGAGGAATAGAATAGTGAACAATGTTTTACTCACAAAACATGAACATTATTATTTTATCTTATGCAATATCAAAGTAGGTTTTACACGAATGTCATCGCGGAATGTATACATATTACTTTGAGAGTAACGGATACTCATGATAATAATTTATTTCGATTATAATATTCGATATATTCGATTTTACACCGACATTTCGACCCTGTTGCGTAGATCGTGGTCACGGAAACTAAACGTTTCGCCGCCTGTCCTAAAGAACAATAGTTGAAGAATTCAAGAGAGTGCCCTAAACATCTCTATTATATCTTGGTTTCACTGAACGACACGAGTACAGCTGCCTGAGTCTGTGACACAGACAAGAAGCTAAGGCTGTACGAAATCATTTTTTAATTTACGGACCATTTACTTACGTTCCTTTATCTATGCATATTTTGCTGTCCTCATGGCCTCATTAAGTACAGCGATATGTATTAACATATCGTTAGAATCAATAAAGGCAGATGTTTTCTTGACTTGGGACCACGAATCGGCATCCATAGTGTAGAACGCCCTCCAGCTCGATGGACCGATGACCTTAAGTGCTGGTGGAAGCGGCTGAATGCGATCAGCAGATCTTAGGAGAGACCTATGACCAGCGATACCAGTGGATCGAGAGAGATTGATGCGATGATGGTGACGTTTGAAGTTAGTTGTTATTTCGGAACAAGAAGGGTTTACTCACAGGTCTCGTAAGTTGGTGGCGGATTGCAGCGCGTCCGGCGGCAGCGCGGTGATGTTGTTGTCGGACACGTCCCTGCGAACAATACGAGTACATCAACATTTACAAAAATACCACCATTTACAACTTGGAAACAAAATCTGTTCTAGCTCAAAAAAAAAACAAATGATTTATTAATTATAGGTATACAAGATACAAGTTAATGAACATAATACATTTATGTACATTGGTTTTTTTATTATCCATCGGCATTGATATGGGTAACGTGCACCAAAGAAAAAAGCCGGCGAAAAAGCTCCCAGCAATGATCGAACGTGTGTCAATATCAACCTAATAAAATAAAAGATTCTACATGCATCTTTCTGTATATTCATACGAAACCTCAAATATAACTGAATACTTGAATATTATCTGAGATATGTAAATTTTGCGTTGCTACTACTGAAGACTAAGTGGGTTCTACTGCCATTTAATGAAACTACGATTCTGCTACAATTTTAGCGCGTTTCTTAAAACGATTGCATTAGATTGCGATTATATTGTATCCAATGAACTATTAAACCACGTGTGCGCGACGAGTAAGCTCACGTAGTGCATGTTGGCCGGACGCTGGATACCAGCGAGTTAGTTGCGACTTGCGAAACTTTATAGCGATCAGCCGTCAAACACAAAAATTTAACAAGCCTCTTATTGAAGAACGTAAGAAAAGAAATTGCTGCGTACTTTTAAAAGTTTTGAAATATTTCGCAAAAGTTTAAGCATTTAATTAAATCATTTCACCATTACAGGGCTAATTTATATACGTAAAGTTTGGGCTATAAAACATTTTTTATCTTTCAGTTTTTTTATGAAAATTAAAATTCAACTACTATTATATTTACGACTTGATCTTATTTTCCTACCTTGGAGATATAATTATAGAATCCTTCGACGACATATTCTAAAAGCTAATATATCAAAAGTTGAGCGGTCTGGAAACTACAATATTCAGCTGCAACCCTTTCTATGTCCCATGGTTGGTCACAGGTCACTTACCACATCTGACTGAGGCCTAGTGCCATATATCATATGGCAGCAAACAAAAACTACGGTAAAAATTAAATAATACCGCATTGTATACCTACAAGTGTCAACAGTTTGAAGAGATCGTTGTGCATAATATGTTTTATGTTTACATGTTGTTAACTGTGTCACCATTTCATTCGAAATGGACTACTTGAGCTTTGCAACTTTGAATTGTGTCAGCCATTCATAGGTTTAGCAATTCAGTGACATGCGGCCGGCGGGTCACGGCCGTCGCATATGTCACGATACGTCAATGAAACCCCACGAGTACCTCTCAACCATATGTGCAGTCGCTAATTTATTTTATATCTTAAAGTAGGACAAATCAAAGATATTATAGACTTTAATTAAAAAAGAATTAACTATAAATAACTGAGACCGACGCAATACAAAATAAATACAAGGAGCATTCAGGCGTTAATAAGGAAGTAGGTCAGAAAAATTATAAAATTGTATCGAAGCTCCGGTACACAGTTAACAAGGGGATCAAATCTTCTGCACTCATCGAATATAAATTACATTTTATCGAAAGCTTAACGTCCAGTTGTGGCGCTATTTGCAGCAATATTCTGTACAATATTTACCACTGATTTTATATCAACCTAGCTACGAGTAACACTGCTAGCTCACTCGGTGGCTAAAAATCTCGACATTCCGCTCTGGTGGTTCGAATCCAAGCGCGTCTCTTTTGTCGTCTTTTTCGAGGTTGTGAAAAATTTCGCAAGCAGAAAGCTCTCTGTAATGTAAAAATTGAGAGGGGCAATCTACACTTTTCCAGCGTGGTGATTAAGGCTTTGGACTGTATCTAGTCATTCAAAGTAAAACTTTTTTTTTTCATTAATTTTTATTCAATACTATTCTGTTGTCAGCGGCTTCGCCTGCGTGGGTTTAGGACAATAAGAGACAAAGGAAGAATTTTTGATTGCATGATCTGTCTGTGTCATTCAAATTAATTAATTCGTTTATGCGTGATTATGTTAACTTCGCGAGTATAATCTCGTTTTGTTATTTTAAATAAAAATAGTTCTAAAAGTTAAAACCACTTCAAATACCTGTGGTAATAAAAAGCAGCCGGCAACTATTCGACATCAGAGAAAATCGCATTTCAATAGTTAGAGATTAGTCGTAACAAGCTTAATAAGAAACAGACAAACCAATAATCAGACAAGCAAAAAAAATAGAAACTGTTGATTAGGGATACGTAGCGTGTTTTTAGTAGCTCGCATAAAATTAAATTTGAAATAACTAATGTAGAAAGAAAGAAATAAAAAATGTTTACACGCGGTGTCGCTCCATGGTAGGTCTATGCACTAAAACAAGACTAAGACGAGTTAAGTTACGTTATTCAGCTGATTAGCTGTTACATACACATACGTCGTTGTATCGGGGTGATCATCTCTGTACAAAGTTGAAGAGATTGCTCAATTCGAATAATGTGCCACATTGTGCGCCTCGCTATACGTATCCACAGCAAGTTTAATGTGCATCCATTACTGGGACGACAGTGAGGAGACACATAATCGCTGTCGCACAGCGCTATCAGGACACAATGCCGACCATACGACGTAATGATGTCTTTACACCGCAGATGTACACCAGTGTTATGAGTATAAACAGTGTTAATACTATATTCCATATACTCCACTCAATAGTTAAGATTTAACTGCTGAGCTCAGGTCTCGCGCCGTAACTGGATGAGGTCTCGAGCATGCTCCATCACGCTGCTTCAATGGGGGTTTTTGGTGTCATAAGATTTAATAAATTTTCTTGAAATTTGTTATGTATTCAGCTATATAAAATAAAATCGCTAGTAGAAGGAATGTTGTCTACAAACTAAACAACGCTTTGAGATGCTCGCTATAAGGCAAAAGGGCACTAATAGTCTCTTCTTAAGACGACACATTAGCTACAAGTAGAACTGCTCGAGGTCATACCCGCAGTGGACGTAGCATTCTCACTATTCGCTTGTTTCTTTTTCTGTGCATTTTTAGTGACTTTCATGACGCCACCGGACAGAAGATACGAGTACACTAGTTGTGGGATAGCACCAGTGCGTGTTCAGGTTCAAGCGTGGATCATGTAAAAACATACAAAACTTATTCGTCCGTCTTGCACACAAGCTGTGCCTCGTTTGTCACAGTCGTACATTATTTTTTTAAGAATTGCAATTTTATAGAATAGCTGTTTAAATAAAAAGATTTTATTACGAATAGATAAAATTACTTTTATCGATATCTGTACGAAATGTTACAACTCGGTGTGATTGATGGTGATTGTTCGACGTTCGGCTACAAGGCTAGGCAAGGCTCGCTATCCATCAGAGTGACGCGAGTGTGACAAGAAAAAGGCTGGGAAACTTACCTAGATTATCACTTCATTTTTTTAAATCTTATTATGCTAGTTCCAATTTTATTGTTCCTTAATATACAAACGAGGAAATGTTTCTAAATAGGGATGTTTAGATAAATGGCTTAGGAGCGAAGGTTACGAATATTGTAGATAGAAAAACGCGACCGCAGGCTCTGCCCATCGCAGGTCAACCCTCGTACTTAGTCAATCGTAAAGTCTGCACTCCATATGCTTTTTCAGTATGCTTTGGAGTGAGTTAATAAAGATGTTTGCAACAGATTAAAAATACGTTTAGTGGAAAGGCAGCTTTAACATTGGCGCGGTCGCCGGCCGGGTACCAGTCTCGTCGCGAGGAACTTTTTTTTGCTCCTTTCAAAGAATTGGGGACAACGATAAAGTGCGTCATACTGTACCTAAAGATCGCTGTGTGGTGGCTTTTGATGATCAATTTTATTTTTACTTACAAGTATTTCTTCGTGTGTAGCACGAGGATGAATGATTCCGTTACAAGCTTTGCATAGTTGACCGGTGTAAGCATAATAATATCCTAATAGTACAGATTTGGCCAGTCAGCGTCCAAGAAATTTTGCCGTCGAAAAGTTGCTATTAGAAAAGCAAGTATAGAGTTTAGCTAGGTTTAGCATTTTGTAATTTGAAAAACCTTGATCAAAAAAAACTATACTTTTGAAAAAAAGTAATGCTTACACTTCAGGGGCGAAATGAGATTGAAAGTTCCAGGCAAAGCACAATTGATTATTAAAGTTGATGAATTGAAACGGATTCAGACGAAAGACCGAAAGTTCGACTCAAACTGACACTTTGTAACTCTGTACGGCAGAAGTAGTGGGTACCGTAACACACATTGTAACATGCTACGTTAACTGGTCCACGTGTCTGAAGCTTGTAACATGTAGGTAGAAAAAGAAGAATTAATCATAGTTATCAACAGTAAGCACGTGCCACACTAATAAGAATAATCATAGTTATATATATATTTGAGTATGCAATAATATGCATATACTCGTATAGTGTAAGCTTTGTCTAGCGTCATTTTAGTCAGCGGCCGCGGCGTCGCGGTGTCAAAGAGCAACGTGCGACCGCGGCCGGGGAGGCGGGGGACCGCGCGATAACGAGCCTCGTGTTATTGCCGCCATCCATCATCGCGCCCCCGTCTCCCCTCAGGCGCCTTCTACTGTACCTCATTCACTGCCAGGATTTAATTTTGAACGATCGAGACATTTGTTATTTTATTGAAAACCGATTGAGAGGCGTCTTGAGGGAAATAAATTGTGTGTAGCTTCAGTTGCGAACGAAAATATCTTATCACTTTTTTCTATGTATTACGATTGCTTCTATCCGAATAATGCCAGATGAACAGACAGGAATTTTAGACTTATAATAGGATCCTGAGAGCCCATTCGGGTTTAGAATCCTGTTAAATCAAATTACTTCAAAATAATTCTTATAAAATTTAACGTAATATAGTTACTTACACAATCACGAGTTACAATATTAAATGAATTTGACGACTAACAAACGGTATAGCCACTTACTACTGATGACAACAATATAAAGTGATATACACATACGAAAGTAAACGGATGCACGAAAAGTTGACGGCCGTATCAATATGGATGCCTACATGTGCCCGAAATTTCGGACTTTGTAGTACAGAATAGAGCCCCAGGACCGCGATAATTGATATCTCGTCACGGATTCGTCCTCGCTGTCCCCGGCTGGCCCCGGGGTCGCCGGTCGTCAGCCGCGACACATTCATTCATTCATTCATTCACTCGGGTGAGCCCGCGAGGCAACACTTGGACCTTCCAGCTACAAATACAATTTAAATTAATTGTAAGTTAACGATAACTTATTAGGGTTCAAAAGCTTGTATACAGCGCTGTTCAATAACACCGCTATGTACAATATTTTGTGCAAACGCCGCGCCGAGCTTCTATTAGTAGTGATCAATCATTTTTGTGCTATCTTACTTTCATACGGCTAATAACATAGGTAGGCTAATACATCAATGTGCGGGCATGTCTTGGACTCGACTACGGCTACTATAGATCCCTTACTGTCAGTGGCAATACATTTCGAACATTAGCAAGCTTGGCGCGGGTGGCGTCAAAGAAAATAACTTTACATATTTTTTAGGAATTATCAGAACCTATCTCCATCAACCCGCAGTGAAACAGCGTGGTGGAGTATATTCTAGGCTTCATCCGGTTCTGGTGAGAGACCCGTGCCCAGCAGTGGGACGTGAAAAGGTTTGCAGCCATCAGAACCTAATTTGTCGATAGTATAATAATTATGGTTGGAAGACAA
>DWPN01000015.1:0-10860 GCA_018251695.1 Grais stigmaticus
GTAGAATAGAGTATAGTTAGGAATAAGAAAATAATTAACATGTGTACTAATTTGAATTAAAGTTGGCGATTCATATTTATTAAAATACATTTTACCTACGGAATTAAAACAATCCATACCCAACAGGAAACTCCCGAAATTCGTACTGAAACTATTTAGCGGCACGTACGGACGAGTACATAAAGTTCCTGCTTTGTATCTACCGCTATTTCACGTAAAGTTGGAAAACAGCGAACGTGCAGCGATATCTTCTTTTATCAACCCAGTTGCGGCCGGAAGTAGTTTCCTTGTTCGAATCTACTTTATTTTCTTGGCAAATCGTGGAAGCGATCATGTGGCAAAACACTCTTATAGATTTCGCCCGAGGGAACTCTGACTTGGGAGTTGGTTCGTACCTACAGTTAAAGCGCCGTGTTTGAGAGCGAAACGATGTTGCCGACCTAAGATGCGAATGTGAACGGTATAGCGGAAAGGCTTTAGCATCATGTATATCTAATAGCTCCAATTTGTAAGACTTAATCTTTTAGAAATCAAATGAACAAGTTAAGCCCATTTGTATTCATCTTAATAACCTACTAGTTGCGACCCGTAGTTTCACCCGTTGAACTGATTGTTATGTTGATATTCAGGATAAAATGCAGACTGTATGTTATTCCAAGATATAAGCTATATCCATTCCAAATTTTGACAAAATTCGTTCAGCCGTTTTTGCGTGAAAGAATAACAAACATCCATCCATCCTCACAAACTTTCGCGTTGATAATATGAGTACGATTTTCCAATTGCATGTGGTATTATTATTTGTTTGTACAATAATGAGTAGCTTGCCCTTAGTGTAAGAAATATCAATTTACTGGCATAAGATGTATATCCTTTTTTCTATAGGCGTAATGGGTACTCACGACTAGCTTTTTATACCACTAATATTTCGATCTAGTTAGACCGTGGTCACGACTATGGTGGAACTGCTATGGGGCGAGGAAACTGTTAACAGACGCTAATGGTAATCTACCTTCCGTCAAATTTTTCTTTTTTGGGAACCATGCCATCAAGTTTATGAGTATCATCAGATTATCACAAGAAAATTAAAAAGACTCATGATGAAATTTGAACCAGCACCTAAGTTAAGACTACTTCAAACAGGAACACGATATTTTCCACTCAATAAGGTCCGCCGACGGTTTCTTGACTCACTGAACCTATTTGCGCTGAAATATTACAATCTCGAATACCAAATTCAAATCCGACACTAAAATGTTATGGTAATGATATATTTTCCGAGACTTCCAGCGAATCGTTGAGTGGTTAGTAAGAACGCTCGGTCCGCAATATGTGGGTAAGGCATTTAAAGACGTCAGCATTAAAGATAATAAGAAAAAGTTAAATTATGTCGATGTGGCGTCTCATAGCGACCGCTTCGCTTTCCTCCGCAGTTATAAAAGTTGAATTTATGACTCGAATTATTTCACTCTCTTCCCTAATTTTGTTACTTTCCGCTCCCTGTGTCCAGGTGCATAATATGAAGTGAACTTTTTAACTTTTTTAAACGGAA
Source organism: Grais stigmaticus (assembly GCA_018251695.1). NCBI lineage: Eukaryota > Metazoa > Arthropoda > Insecta > Lepidoptera > Hesperiidae > Grais > Grais stigmaticus. The sequence continues at coordinate 1,553 of DWPN01000015.1, forward strand.
TAAGGTGGGGTTAGCTGTAACTGGTGTAACTGGACGATCGCGTACTTACTTCCCGTTTTATTGGGCTATTTCGTTTTGATTTGTTGGAGGGGAAAACTTTGATTCTTTCGGCTTATCTCTAGTACATTACATTTTTGTAATGTTTGTTGAGGGCGACACAAAAAGACTTTCAGAATTACAAAATGGGTGATTCTGTAAAATTGAAGTCACGTAATGTTGTCCGAATAATTCCTGTTTTGTCTTGAAAGCACTGTTAGATTACTTTTAAGCACCAGGGAAGGGAACAGAAATTTCTAATACTATAACATTTTATTCGTATTTTTCGCTCTCTACCGAGATACTAACGAATTTAAAATTATTTAAGCCACGCTGAGCAATCACATCGTACCTTATAGCTTTGAGTCAACAAATTAATAAGATATCTAATTAAATATATTTTTTCTGTTCTGCTATTAAACACTTTGAGTTGAGCAGCCATATTAAGTACCCACTACTTAAACGTATTGAAATGTTCATCTCACCGACATTCAGCCATTCTTGTCCAAATAGCGATTTCGGAACTTCATTAAAAGCTGAGTATGGTTTAGGTTATGGTATTTCCTCGATGCTTTCCTTTATCGCAAAACAAGATGAAAACTTTTTATACATCTCTTTGTGTAAAGTTAGTTAGCAGTAAGGGTGTAACAATGATTTAACAATTTTTGAATCGCTATATAGCAAAAAGGTAGCCGGGCCGGGCCACCTTATGGTAAGTCATCACCGTCGACTATGGACACGAGAGACAGCAAAAGAGTCATCAGTGCGTTGCCGACATCTAAAAGAATTTTAGTACAAATATAAATATAAAAAAAAAAATATTAGCTAAAACGCGCATATCCATGTGACTTAAGTAGACTGCAGATCGAAAAAGTTGAGCAACCTCGGAAGTTATTGCGAGTGGTAAAATTTCATACCCACTCTCGCGCTTCGGAGAGCAGTCGGTCCCGGTAGATGACAGTCATAAAACCTTGTAGAAAGCTCTAGGAGTGATCTGTTCACTAACCCATATCTCCACCAACCCGCATTATAAGAGCGACGTTTAGTATGCTTCATGCCTCTCCCAATTGTGGTTTAAGATGAGTGCTAGCAGAAACAAAAGAATTACCTGCAAACATTTTCTTTTTTCAATACCAGATGGCGCAGTTAAAAATAATGTAAATAACGCGTAGGTACCACACGGGTACTTTACGAAAAAGGTCAGCCCAACTAAGGGGCGCTCATTTATTTCGAGAACCAAGCGAAAGGAAATTAATTCAGATTCATGCCCGGTCAAATAACAAATTGTTACATGGCGAGTATCCGTCTATTTACGTTGGAAAGTTCATCTAAGTAGCCGAGGATTGAGCGTTGGCTCGGGGCAACCACATTTCCGACGAAGCCTTAAATTCAAACATGTTCGTTAATCCGGGATAGGTCGCGTCGAAGGGCCGGACAGTGACGGAGTGGAGGTCGCGTGGGATTACTCTTACTGGACCAACAGTAGGTCACTGGACCGCAGGAACATTTTATTGGACCTAGTACTTTTACAGAACAAGATAATTGTACCAGTGAGGTCTTGGTGAGTAGTGAGTCCAGCGTAGCGAAAACTTTAGGAGTTAGAGAGCGTGCACTTTAACGAATTCACTAACTTCATCATCATCAATTTATTATTACACTCATGTGCACGAGTCTTTTTTCTGAAATGATAAGGCTTAAGGCATAATCCATTTCATTGGCCAAATGCAGATCGACGGACATAATTGACATTTATCTTAACAGTTAAATTAAACATTGAGAGGAACATGGTTTTCTTCTTTCTAATTGTAAGTTCACAAAATAATGTGAAGTTCTTGGGCCCCTTTGGGCCCTAAAACTCCTCTTAGTTCCGTATCCAGCAGCGTGATGCAAAAATCCATTTAGTGATTATGGTAACTGACTAACTTCTAACTTAATGTATTTTGTAAATAACTGTGTAAACCTAAATCAGCTAATACTATTTACTTAAAACATTATTTAAAATTCACACATCTAGAACAGATATAACTTTCCACAAACTCGAACCGCTAGCGTTAATATAATTAGAATTATATTTCTCAGAAAACAACAGTGTGCTTGCGGCGTCAGAGTTGCTAAGTTTTTAATAAAATTGTCTTATTCTGTAATTCTTGTTAAACTCTTAATTACTTTCGTTGGTAGTCCGCAAACATCCATCTCGTTAGAGATGTAGGCTTCATTATTTACTCGTGCTCACACGTTACTTCTCTCTCTGCAAATATTTACCTCTTAACGAGAAACCTGACTTCACCCGCGGGTACTGTAATAAACTTTTCTATTGTACGCTGCGGTTTGAGTTCGTTCGTTGGTAATCGGTACATTGTATAAGCTTTCATTGGTTTTAATTAACGTTTGTAACACATGTAGGTATACGCTGAACAAACAATGCGAAGGATGTTTTCGGATCGATTTTCCGACGGTTCGACGCTTTAATTTGACTGTTATTATATCGTTTTAATACGATGTAAGTGGTCATTTGTGATTTCTGAATGGAGGTTCAGTAATTCATTTTTATTATTTGTATAATTATTACCCAATTTAATACCTGACCTTTCGGATTTTTACACTCAATTTTTTCAGATCACACTCAAGTATTAGCGGTGTTACAAAGTTGTTGAATGTGAAAAGTAGCTAAAATTTACAATAATATATAGCTGTTTTTTTCTGTTACTGACTAATGCTATGCTAAGGATAATGTTTTGTTGAAAAAATGCATAGGTACAGGATATTATGGAAAACAGGAAAAAATAGCAAAAATAGAAACAAAAGGCCTCATGTGTTATTTCGGATACGAGACGGAAGCAACGACAAGTGATGCAACGGGCTTTGCGCATTCATCGAGAATTATTTTTCCCTTCATTGTACTCATAAAAAGTTGCGATACACAATCCCTGCTGTTTGTACCACGTGCTATTCATCTGAAATAATTATTTCCCTCGTCATTATGGACCTGAAAGCGGAGTTCCGCGCGCCGTCTGTCGACCACCTGACGCAACAACTTTCCTTTTCAATAAATTCACCGAATTTTGCTTTTTGCTTTATTCCAAAGTTGATTCATGCGATTTTTGAGGACAGGCGTTGTGACGAAAACATTTTGACAACAGTTTCTAATGCCTTCACTGAATTCATATTACAAAAATATACGCAGGCCAGAATTTCTGCATTAGACTTGCTTTGCAGTCACAGAAAATATCATAAGAAAACCTGAATAGTCTCAATAGAAATACCTGATACTCTTCTATTTAATATTATTTTCCATGTTAAGTTTACTACCATCCCTGATACCTATGTAATCGTGAAATTCGTACTTTTCAGCTTTCAAACTAGATTAACTTGTGACAATTAAAAAAATAAAGTTCTATTTATAGTAACACTCCACGATTTCATTCAGCAAATATATTTTTAGCAGAATCTTCTAATACAAGCAGTTTGTGCTTAAAAGAAGGCTCCTATCATTGTTAATTGTAAGTGAATTTTTGTTTACGAAATGAAGAAATATATTATGATTATTGCGATCGGCTAGTTGAGAGGCAGTATACTTATGAACGCGAATAATAATTCGACTTAAAGCAGTAGTAGGGGTTGCTCCCAAGCTATGAGCGATGACCTTTAATGTCGGACGTTGACAAAGCGCCCGGCGGTTCCCATGAAAACGTTCAAATACATCATCGCTGCTGACAGCACGGTTCTGCGCACTACGAATTGCCATATTTTATTTCTGCAACGATTCCCTGATATTTGATTAATGATTTGGATTGAAGAAACGTAGCATTTCAGTAGACACTGCGTTCTAGATTTCATTTCTAATAAAATGCCTCCAATTTATATTCCATAGTTTATACGTGTATTGTGTACCATTTAGATTGCCTTTATGGCACAGAATTCCACATTTAGGATGTGGTGATGATGATGATGATGTTCCACACTAATGTGTCCATAAGCACTTCGAAAAATTAGAGGTTCACGCGGGGGTTTGAACCTAGGACCCACTGTAGCGAGTATCGGTTTAACCAACTAAGCTATCACTGCTATTTGGTCTTAATTGAACTGAAATGATTGAAGTCGACCCTCTGCAGGTACAAGCAAAGCGCTCTCTATTTCCTCTCATTAAAGGGGTGAGTCATATCCAGTATATTGGTCCAATTTGGGAGGATTTTCGTTTAAATGCTGCAAAATCCACATTTCTGCTTTAAATATAAACAATGACTCGTTTTATTTAAAAAGCAACGCAAGCCATCGCTCAAAGCGTTCGCGTGTGTATTCCGACAATAGAAATTATTCCCCTCTAAGTATTGTTAGAATGCAAAAATACACGTCTAGCTGTGACGTTGAGTGATGCGTTCCGCGTCTCTCATTGTCTGGTCTCTGAAAGAGATAGCGCAATATGAAATACTTGAGCTTGAACCGCAAGTACCTCATTGAATTCTCGAGCCGCCATTGCCGCCAAACTGAAATATTCATATCGATCTCAGTTACATCGAATGCATTTTAGTGAAAAGATTCGTAGTTTTATAGAGAAAGTCCTATACTACAGTTACTTACTCGGGTACATTTAAAAATGTTCTTTGAATAGTGATGCGTGTGAAAAATAGACTTATTTGACCTACAGGTTAGATCCTCTCAGTTTACTTGCTGCAAGCAGGTCGTTGCGTTGTGACTAAACCTTTTAAGTTTTAAATTAATTCTTAATCCTGATACAGTCCAGAGTAATCTAGACAGAGAACATTTTCATTTCGGTGACTTCACCTCGTTTTCGAACCTAAAACGCGAATGTTTTACAACGTCTTTATGTCTTATGTCATGTAGAAGGCAGAGTCTTGCATTGAAAACGCACTTGCTACAAAACGACCGCTGCACCAATTTTGGCCAGTGAAGTAGCACCGTCTATACTGTTAAGTTTAATTTAATTTAACATACGTATTATTATATACACTATATGAAAGAACTACTTGATTCAGTGTTATTCAAACTAGCAATAGCAATTTAACTTATACAACAACTCTGAATCATCTTCATATCCCAAAATATGATAATAATGTTAAAGTTACTTTTGATGTTTTCATACATTCTCTGCATAGTTTAATTTCTATTAGTGCGACCCGTTGCATTCTGTATTCAGTAAAAGCTGGACATAGAGCGCTGATCGACTATTATGATAACGGCGCGCCAGTCTCGCAAATATTCAGATTAAAACTACATACTAACACTACCTTTGAGTAAACTTACGTACAGAGTAAAATGTAATTTTGTATTTTTGTTGAACATGTTACCAAATTTTTAAATAAATAATAGTTGTATGTAAAGTTTGCGTGTGGATCGTAAATGATCGTGTGTAGATCGTAAACGATCGTTTAAGTTAAGCATCCTTCCGCAATATTACGTGCGCGTTTCCGTGCTTCGGAAAATACGTTAAGCCATCGGTCTTCGAAGCCGTTAAACTATGTCGGAGATTATTTGGATGTTTCGGAGATGGGTTTATGGGATATTATGGGATGGGAGATTTAAATGCATAATTTTATGTATCTTTGAAAAAAATGGAGTTTTAAACTCTAATTTTAATCTCTAACATTAACGAAAATGTTAGATCCAACTACATGCTACTTGCCGATAATACTGTAATACTGCGCTCTAGACCATCGCTATTATGATAACGAAGCGCTGGTCTCGCTTTAAATATTCAAATTAAAACGACACACCGCCGGTCCCTTTGCGTCGAAACAGCGCGGGAATTCAGTGGAATATGTGCTCGAGTAGTTTTTGCTCGGGTTGTTTGTACGACCGATAGAGCGATCTTTGAATAGACATGTTGTGTTTTCATTGTAAGCGTTATGAGTTTCATATTGCGTGAAATATTCGTGCTTTGACTTCCCTGTTTATCTCGTAGATGCATAAGTGAAATGTGCTAAAGGGGGATTTGCATTATGCTTAATCAGTTAGAATACTGAAACTTTGATAAATACGTTTTATTGTTATAATATCCATTACGTAAAACTTTAACTTTGTTAAGTAGTCTCCATGAAGCAGACCAAATTATGGAACTCGATTTATGAATAAAAGAATTAATGACGATATGTCGACGGTATGTGACCTATGTCGAAGGTTCGCCTGTGGCGACATCATCGCCGGAATTATTTTTGTTGTGTAGTATCAGTACAGGGACAATACTTCTATCTTCTTAGATCTGAGAATCACAACGGTAATTTTAATACTTATTTAATATTCGATATGTCTATGGGTTGCTGAATACACTTAATTACAGGGTTGCAGAAAAACCCTTTTATCTATCGAATCCTATTTTTATCAATAGTTCTCTGAAACAATTTAAGTCCTAAAGTAGAAGAAAGTTTTATTTTCTTTAAAAGATTACTTGTTTTAGTGTTAACCGCAACCACATATTGCTAGTTCGATTTCTTGGAGCATATTGGCTCGAGCAGTTTATTACGTCCGCAATATCGTCGGCGCGGAGACGACACTCGATTGCCGCGCAGTGCCCCAATTCCTTTCTCCAATTGATTCCTCTATAATTTGCTGATTTCAAAATGTGTGCAATTGAAATGGAAATTAAATGTTAGCTTTTCAGACAAACGAGTTAGGTACCTATTTCTTTGTCTCCTTTTTTAATATGATTTTATGTGACTGTATGGAGAAGTGACGCAGAAGTGCCCACACTACAGTGTTTCGGGTTTGCAGTTCGCACTAGATAGAAAGCCTTCAAATTTAGTCCTCAGGGGCCGTTACAACCTCAGTCACGATTTAGACATGTTTGACGTTATATGGGATTCCGATTAACAACCGTTGTCCTGCATGCTCGTAGGATACCATAAAGATGTAGAAAGAAATCAAGCTGCATGTATTCACTCATAACTACCTCTGATTTCACCATCCGCTTTTAAGCATATTTAAAAAAAAGAAGTATTGAAGATATGTGGAGTCCATAAACCTTTACCTGGGCCTTAGACTGTGGGATAAACTTTCTTGAACAATAGGATGATAATAACCATGATGATGCATACTACAAGAATAGTAGATGTATGGATAGTGGATGGCAGATTTTCTAGCACCTTCTAGCGATTTCTACGCGGGCGATTTCTTAGGACCATACGCGTACGGATACCTCGAGCAGCCCTCTTAATTCCGCCCTGAAAAAGAAGAGAGGCATGCTGGAAACATGGGCACATGTGGCCGCAGCGTCTAAGGCACGTGTGCCTTAGTTGGGGTCCATTCGCGGCAATGTTTTAGTGAATAACATTCCTGGTTCATTGTATTATGTGATGGTAGATAGTTTGATAATATGTGCTATAATTTGGTAATAAATGTATAGGCTAATAATGTATGTATCTTTTTTCTTTTGTTTCTTTCTTCCTTTTTATGGCTTTCTTTCCCTCTTTCTTTCTTCTGTCTTTATTTTTTTCTACCATGTATTCACTTAATATAATGTACAATATTAATATACTATTACATACAGCGAGATAATGTATTAGGTACTACTCACTCCAGAAGTAGATACGAGTATCTGCTTATCGCATTAGAATCCCTCAGCGACTATTAATTCGGCGAGTGTACACATTCCCCGCCGCATGCAATTTCCGCCTCCCATTTACACGTTATGAGCTTGATCCCTCATCTTTGATACGTTCCTCATCAACCCCGCCACACGATTTATTTGAGCCCTTTCAAAATTCAAACCTCCTGAAATCGTAATGAGTTTCAGATTAATATATGTTTACTGCAGGATTGATATACATACATAGCCCAGCGGTTTGTATAAATTGTAAACGATCGACCAAGTTAAGCAATGTCGGGAGTGGTTGGTAGTTTAACGGGTGACCGTTAGGGGAAAAATTTAAAGCGCGCTTCCGTGCTTCGGAGGGCACGCTTAAACCGTCGGTCCGGTTAAACTTTATAGGAACCCATTTGGATGATTTGACAGATGGGTTGACCACTAACCCGTATCTCCATCAATCTGCATTGAAGCAGGACATAAAAGGGTTACAGCCAATATTCTTACTAGTCGAGTGTATTTGTGATTACTTATAATATGAATTAAACCATTAAAACTATCATAAGTCAGCTTAGACCTTTCTGAAAATCGAAACCAACGATTTCCTATTAGGCCGATATAAAAATAAATCTGTCATGAAGGTCACGGAAAGGTGTAATCCTAACTTGGCCTGTATGGCGGACTAATTAAACTATTTCCTCGCTATCAGAAGACTGTAATGTCAGAGTGGAAAAGAAATGAAACATTGATGAAGGAATATAGATAAGAGTCATAATTTCGAAAAATGAAACAACTGGTTCTTGCTAACTCACCTAGTATTATAGACAAACACAGTAGATTATCTACATTAAAGGTTAAGGTACCTACCACGCTGCTTTTTTATACATAATTTCCGGAATTAAAGTTTAGACATCTTGATTTTAGACACTATGTTTGTAGTTTGGTTGCCTGTAAGAGATTATTACTATATTAGTAATAAGGCCGCCCGTTGTACACTATTTCTGTTTTTCTTTTGTGTATTGTTGTATATTACTGGTGTACAATAAAGAAAATTTGTTGTTGTTGTTCTTGTTATTTCTTAAGCAAAATAAAACAAGGATTAGAATTTAGTGTTCCTACTCTGATTCTTTGTAACACGCGAACTAGTCCCGACTTATTCCTACAGCCATGTTGTTTCTGAACAGCATACTGGAAGCATCAAAATAAATTTAAAACATCAGTGAATTTTATTTTACTTCACAATATTTTGATTTTACGCGAAATGGTTAACTACATTAATAGATGTTGAATACTGAAAAGGTACACGAAAATATCAACTATTTAAACTTAAAATGTTTCAAACGTAAATTAAATACAGCGTATGAGTGTTTCACTTCAATTAATTTTTACCCAAATATAAATTTTATTAATATAAAATCCTGTCCCTTTGTAGCGGGGTAATTTTTAATGAGTTTACGCTAGGCCGGCGACACCGAAAGCTATATTAGTAACTACACGACGAGCCGGAAAACTCGCCTACAGGCCCTCTGAAGAATGAATTTAGGGTTGGGAATACTGTTTATCGATAAATCTTCTAATACAAAAACATTTGCGTTAAAGTTGTCTTATGTGTTTTCTTGTATATAATATGTCTTTTTTTGTACATATATATGAAATAAATAGATATATAATTTATTTAACTAAAATTGGAGGTTAATCCAAATTGTAATTTAATCGTATTAAGTCACGTCTTGGA
>DWPN01000016.1:0-10803 GCA_018251695.1 Grais stigmaticus
GTGGGACAATGCTGATTTGTTGTTGTTGATCCCCTATTACATTCATGACAAAATTGACGCCATGAATAGAAAATGTTTTATCTCTATATAACGTAGGCAGGCGTCCAGTTAAAGAAGGACATAGGCTTTTTTGATGCGTGTCTAGACAAACAAGACTGTGTCCGGCCTGTCCGCCCTATTTAGGCTTTCTACATTCGTACTCAATGCTCCGCCCTCCAACTTACATCGATAGAGTCCGCGCTTAAGCCCTACTACTTTAAAACGATAATCAACAAAATTCTGAAGCTGCCTTATATCTTTCTGCAGTAATAGGTACTGCTGCGGATTCTGGGACACACTTATCTTATGAAAAGCAATAGTTCTACTTCACAGCAGAAAAAGGTGCAATGAAGATGCTGCCGCGACTTTGACATAAGGATCTGCCACTTCATATTTATTTTTGTAATCATTTAAATAAAAAAAGACTTTAAAAATACGTTGCGAATAGTGAAGTCATATATCTACATGTGGCTACTTTCAACACAGACCACCCAAACAATATAGAGGCTACAGTGTAGACTAATGCACAGCCACGCGCCCCTAGCAATGCTGGCAGTCACGTGTCAAACCACAGAATAGATAGTGATCTTTCGCGCGCGAAATTATCTATGCCACCATGCTTTCATGGTTTTTGACATTGGGACGACACCCAGTTGTTGAAATGAAATTGGTAAAGTTAGAGGTTTTTTTGGTGAATATTTACATAAGTAAGGCGTGCAAAAACATTTGCTACTTATAATATATGGTAGCCATTAAAAAGATTTTTTTTTTTTCGTAAACAGATAAAATTGCCATTAATTTATTTCGAACGTTTAATCATTTTGCAATAGAAAACTTTTGTTTGCATATTATCTATCGTTAGTAATAGGTTATTAAGATGTTTGAATATTAAAAAAAAATTGATATGGAAGTTTACAGTAAATAAAAAAAGTTTTTACACAAAACTTTTTACTTTTCTTCCAAAGCAATTTCAGACGTGCTTATCTGTCGCCATAACGACATTACGATAACCCACAATTCGCGCAACCCTTAAGCATACAAAAGGCTCACAGATAAAAAATAAGGGGCGACTTCATCAAACCAGCATCATTACGAAATCTGCATAACTGCATTGCCTTGCGGTGGTGCTGTCGCGGTTCGATTCCCCGGGGAGGCTGTATAAAACTCAATATTATTGACGAAATCCACATTAGACACATTGAAACAAAAACGAACGTTCTTACAATGATCTAATGTTGATTTTTGGGTAAATTTAAAGGGGTAGTTACGTCATTTTATACAAGTAGGTTATGGCTATAAAGTCTAATAGGTGATCGATTCTCTGATACATATCTTTATCCAAATACAAACGACAGTAGGTAAACTAACACGACCCGGATAATTTTTATGTTTGAGTTCGTCATGCTATATCACATGACGATAATTAAGTAGCTGCTACGTGGAAAACGGAAATTGCTACTTTTATTAAAAATAAATGTTTCAGAATGTACGTTATTTGGAAAGTTGCATTTTATTTTCTATGTTAAGACGGAAAGAAAATTGTACTTGTAAACATTCATGTTTTGTTATAAAATATATGTTTAGGGCACTAAAAGATTCGAAATTGTAAGATGCATGTATTATTTGTAAATCTACATTTCATTTTGTAATTATGTTAAGAAAATATAAATTAAAAAAAGGTGCATGTATTTTTTAGTGCGCTGAGACATTCGGAAGTGCAAGACGCACAACTAGCGGCGCGTACGACGCTTGTCGTAAGAGCAGGTGTGCTGATCGCGCTCCCCTCCTTTTTACAGAGCGGGCGATGCGGCGCGAGTAGCGCGGTGGGGCCCTGCCCGCCGCCATTCTGGCCAATTGGGGCCCGTCTCGCCTATGATGTCATCGGAGGAGGAGGCCGACTCACACGCGCCCTACTCGGATAAGCTCCTAAAGAAACAGAAACGCGTCAGACAGCGCGTGGACGCCGGCGAGCCGCGCAATTCGTATTCTACTCTCGCGACGAACGGACCCGCGCTCGCGCGCACCGCACCCATGAGTGGCGGACTTTACGGGGCCATCTTCGAGGGCCGCCAACACTTCGGCCTTTTCGGTCCCGGCTACGCGCCGGCTGAGATGTTAAATGAATTACTCGGGCGTGCGCCCAAACAGGAGGATTCCGGCGAAGAGGCGACCGGTGGTGATATCGCTCACAGAGTTCTTCGCGACATCTTACAGAGTCGCAAAAAGGAACTTTTAAGACTCTCTCCGGATAATAATAATGTGCATGTCGCAAATAATAACAACGACGAACCCAAGGAAGAGAAGCGATCTCCCGAGCGACCCGTCTCCAGCGATTCCCGGCCGGACCTCGACGACGCTCTATTGGCGCTCGAGAGTACCGGTAATTCGCGAACTTCGCCACCACCTGTAACTTCGCAATCCGAGCCTCTTCTCGATCCCAAGTCGGAACCCGAGGACCGCGATAGTGACGCCTTAAGATCCTCGCCGCGACCTTTGGATGTGAAACGTGCTCGTGTTGAAAATATAGTGTCTACAATGCGTGCTAGCCCTGCCCCACAGCAGCCACAAGTGAACGGGTGTAAGAAGAGGAAGCTCTACCACCCGCAGCAACACGATGGGGCAGCGGAACGGTACGGTAATAGCCACGGCAGCAGTTTGAAACAAACGGTGTCAGATGATTCTGAGGATGATGCTGACCGGCCGCCTATAGAAAAGAAGGTAGAGGAAAAGAATGCTTTAAAATCACAACTAAGAACTATGCAAGAGCAACTTGCAGAGATGCAGGAGAAATATGTGCAGCTGTGCAATCGAATGGGACAGGAGTCTGAAACCATTGACAATGACGGTGCTTCTAGTGACGTAGAACTAAACGACGACCCTGTGCCTAAATTAGAACCATCATCGCCTGTTAAGGAGTTACCACCTGCAATTCCGATTCCAAATAGTTCTGCACCAAATATGCTTTCACAGGTAATGAGTAAAATGATGTCAGCTAAAATGCATGCTCATACAGCATCTCACCCGCACCTGCCTCCTGGTTTTAATGGTACCTTACCAATGATGCCACATCTGCAGCCACCAGAACATATGCATCCACCGCATCCACACCAACACCTGAACAATGCGGCGGCTATGTATTTAAATGTGAGCCAAAAGTTGTTCCTAGAACAGGAAGCTCGGATGAAAGAGGCAGCAGAACAGCAACAAAATAATCAACAAAGACCTCAGTCCAATCAACACTCTCCACAACAGCGACAGCTCGGCCCAACTCCAAAACCACTGCCGCTCTCCTCAGAACTAGCGGAACGACTAGACGCATTACGCGTAAACGCAGGATCTGTGGGACCAGTATCGGGTGCAGATCTCGAGGGCTTAGCAGAAGTGCTCAAAAATGAAATCACTGCATCGTTGGCGAGCCTTATTGATTCCATTGTGACCCGTTTTGTGCACCAACGTCGAATCATAGGCAAACAATCGGAAGCTGCTGCTGCGGCTGCTGAACAGTTGAATAAGGATTTGATGCGGGCAACGAGGCTGCTGGATAGAAAATCACCGACACCGAAACCACCAGAGAGGCCGCCGGGACAGATGCCAGGTAATCCTCCCGTTCATCACCCGGGCGCCCCCAACGGGGTCCCGTTTATGACACATAACCCAATGCTAATGAGTATGAATGGACCTCGTGCGCCAGGCGGCGCGGCGTTTCCGCTGCACGCCGAGGCGGGCGGGCCCGGTCACGGAGCTCATGTACGGCCTCCGACAGGCATGTTCCAGGCGCCGCCGAAGCCGATGGGCCCGATGTACGGAGCGATGAACGGGCACTTCGAACGAGAGCCAAATCCCGAACAGAACGAAGCCCTAAGTTTGGTGGTGACGCCGAAAAAGAAACGGCATAAGGTGACGGACACTCGTATCACGCCTCGCACCGTCAGCCGCATTTTGGGGGAGGGCGTGGGCCACTCACCCGAGAGCAAGTTCCCTGAATCGCCATCCCCGCGGCCGTATCCAGGAGGCATGGCGTTACCGACGTCAGTGGCGATACCTAATCCGTCACTGCACGAGAGTCAAGTGTTTTCGCCGTACTCGCCGTTCTTCGGCGCGGGTGGCGGGTTGGCTCGGTCTCCTCCTGCTCCGGAGCGTGACTCGCCACCGCTGCCGCACGCTCCAGCGTTACTGCATCCCGCGCTGCTGGCGGCGGCACACCACGCGTCACCGGACTACATGCGCCACCACCCCGCCCATGCGCCGCACCACGGAGGCGCGCCGCACCACCCCCAACATATGGATGCTCAAGACCCTCACTCCGACTGCAACTCCACGGACCTGCCATACGACGGAGTTCAGCCTACTATATCCTTTTCAAATAGAAATATACACTAACTAACATTTTTTACAGCATGTATTTGAGTAGGTAAACAAATGAAATACGAACAAGCAGTAACTCGACGCAAATCAAAACCTTACATGAACGCCCACAGATATCTTATTTCTGTAGTATTTAACCTTACGACTGCCACCGCCTACTTCCTACTTAGTAGTTAGATATTACGCGACTCTGGAAACCTTATGACTGCTGCGGTTTCTACGTTTTACGATACTTGTCTAGCGGTGAACCGACACGAAGGAAAGAGCCTTTCAAGCAAATTTAATTCCAACTATATTCTTTCACCGTGTCGCAACATTCAAATCCAATTACTATCCGTCCATAAAGAGAAAAAGATAGAACTATTTGTTACTCTAGTATCTTTATAATAGGTTTGAAAACATGCTTTTTATTACATACACATTTACAACATTTCATATAGTTTAACTCACGGTATCATACTAGGATTGCCTATGTAGTAACCGTAGATATACTGCCATATCGAAAACAAAAATGTTAATTCGTCAAATTTTTACCTCCATGGACCGGAACATAATCTGATATCAATTCGGCGCGCACGCATCGAAAATACATTGACGAGCAGTCATTTCTTAAAAGTCTAAGCGTATTAATATCTATTTAGATGATTGTATGAAGCTGCTTGACATACAATTATGTGTATAAAAAAAGTATGACGAATTTGTGTAAAAAAACAGGCGCGTAAAAGTGAGCAATAATTTCAGTCTGAAAGTTGGTAGCAGTGTACTGACAACTCAAGTAAGTTGTCGCAAGGTTGCCGCGCATAATTTTAAGCGTCACTTGGTTTGATTAAGGCGGCAATTTTGAAGTTTTATGCTATTTTATGAGAGATCGAACTTATACGTATTCTATAGATCACAGACTATTGGAACTGGATAGTATTAGTACAGTATGTGCTAATGTTTCAGATAAATCATTTAGTTTTTTTTTAATATTTTAAGTTGTCGTGATTGTCGTTTGCGCGAGCTTCGTGATGTTGTCGTCCATTTTTCTGTAACAAAAAAAAACATGGATTTATATTATATCTTAATATATATAGAACTAAATAGATTTAAAGATATATTGTACAGCGGTCATTGGAAGCATTTTCATACAAAAATTCTCATCTCAAATGCTAGTTACGACCTGTCACGAAGACGTTTCATTCTGACAGCGATTTACTACCAATTGGTAACAATTTGTCATTTATAGATTTTCTCGTAATTTCATTTAAAACAGAACAAAAGGCAGGCTTACTTCTGAATAGCATTTTCTACCAACCAGCCTTATGAGTGCAGGGAATGAAATAAATAAATAAATAACGCTTCACACTCACAGCCCCACACTAGGATTCCCTGTGTCGTGGGTGCCACTGACGCACACAAAGACAAGTACACAAACATCCAGACCAAAAATAGAAATCTAAACTCATCATTAAAATTTCTGCCTCGCTGGGAATCGAACCCCGGACCCTCCGAATAGCAGTCCGGCATGTTGACCATTCCACGACAGGGGTCGTCAATACGAAAGCGGTATAGAAAAAAAGTAAAAAAAAAACATAAATCCTATTTGATTTTACTCATAGCAACATCAGATCACAAGTTATTTTTTGTCAGTCATTTCTTTAACATCTCTATTATCTTTTTTCTCTATTATTTTTTTTGTTCATAAATACATTGTTATTTTTTGTTCGTTAACTTTTAGGTTTATTACGTTAAATATGCTTCATTAAAATATAATTAATTTTTTACATGGTGAAATAAGCTCTAGGTTTCACCCAGTAGCGGTAAGAGACCTGTGCCCATCAAAGGGACATAAAAAGGGTTGCTGCCATTATTTAGTAACCGTGTACAATAGACCAGATACAAATCAACACTAATCCCGCGCGGTACATCAATAACCCAGAATTATTGACGCATTAATTAATTTAGAATATAATTTGATGTGAGATTAATGGCTGCGGCTGGCAGGGCTAACATTAATTAAATTCGCGCTTTGAAGTTGAAAAAAAAACATTGCCGATTGCATAAGCAGATTGTTTTAAAGTTAAAATTACAATGCTATTAAAGTCCTAAAGAGAAATGCCTGTTCCAGTGTATGATT
Source organism: Grais stigmaticus (assembly GCA_018251695.1). Lineage (NCBI taxonomy): Eukaryota > Metazoa > Arthropoda > Insecta > Lepidoptera > Hesperiidae > Grais > Grais stigmaticus. The sequence continues at coordinate 6,524 of DWPN01000016.1, forward strand.
AACCACACCCTTCCGACCGAAAGATAGTGGTGCTACTTCACGGTAGAAATAGGTGCAGTGTTGGGCATTACCGCTTGCAAGCTGCGCGCCCTTTGCTCGAGTGTGGTTACTGCACACTCTGTGCATATTTGAAAGGCACGCGTGCAGCTCGCGAGCGGTACATTCGCGGCGCATTCGCCAGATTTGGACACATCTTTACGTACTTACATGTTAAAGGCGGCTTGCACCAAAATCCTTAAATACATTTAACGTACATTTAAAAATGTTTAAGCATTTTAATGGAATTTTCGTCTTGCCAATTGGAAATTTTGACGTCTCAAATTGTATTTATGTATATTTGTATTAATGTTTTTTTGTATTTTGTTGTGTTAATGTAATTGGGTGTGCAATAAAGAGATTTGTATTGTATTATATATTTTGTGTGTTTGTTGCAGGGCTGTCTCTGTCGCCGTTCGTGCGGCACTGGCAGGCGGCGGCGTACGAGCCGGCGGGCGGGCTGCGGCGCCGACGGTCCGTGCCGCTCCAGCCACAGCCGCCGCCCGCCCCGCTACCGCTGCGATTCGTCTTCCGAGCCCACAACAGGTAATTACCATACTCGCTACTTCATGCACCAAGATAATGCTATAAAACTTTCTAAGACGTGAAACCGCATTTTTTTTATATAAAATTCACGCGTAAATTTAGTTTACGAGCTGCTAGGCATAGATCTCTCATTTCAACTAGGTAAAGCTTGAAATATTCTCCACCACACTATTCCAATTTGCGCTGGTGTAGAATCTACACTGTAGATCATTATTAGAATATTAAAAGGTCAAGCACGAACATCATATTCATACGAATAAAAATCAAAATCGAAATGTAAAGATATTCATTAGTCCACTACGCTGGCCAAGTGCGGATTGACGGACTAAAGATATTCATACCTGTAATATGAGTAATACCTAGTGACATAACAATGTTCCAAAAAAGAAATATAAGGAAAATCTAGATAAACAACACCAACTAGCCCTAACATAACCGGTAGAATCGTGAATTGAATAAATAAAAGCAAACTTAGGCTGAATAAAACACGAATAATAGAAATACATTATCCTCAGCGGGCAAAAGCCGCAAGTTATCGCGTAGTGCAGTGAAAGCCAAACAACCACACAGCGATTGCTCCTTGCCGTACAAAGGCAACGAGGCAACATCTGGCTATAACTGGCTGTCTTCGTTGGCGACAATTGTTGTGGTTTGTGCTCGCAGCTCTATCGATACGTGACAAAAAGTTTGTTCATTAAATTCTAAACTTATTTAATCTACGACCTACCCTAAACTATGTATAGTATGTCCTGTATTTATAGTATGTCGATACTATAAAGCATAATACTTTTAAACAAAAACTTAGAAAAGGATAAACTTAATTTAACAAATAACGCCTCACACTTACAGCCCCACACTAGGATTCCGTGTCGTGGGAACCATGGACATTCAAAGACAAATACACAAATATCCAGATCTGAAACAGAAATCTAAACTGATCCTTAAAATTTCTGTCCCGCTGGGAACCGAACCCAGGATCCTTCAAAAGGCAGTCCGGCATGTCGACCATCATGCTATTGGGGTCGTCAATACATGTTTAGTACGTATTATTAAGTATAATTCAGAATTACTCTTTAGATCTGGATCAAATCTGGATTTTGTCTCACTACTGGGCAAGTTTGCTCACCACAAGTGGATAAGATCTTGAGAATACTCCACCACACTGTTCCAATGCGGGATAAGGGAAGTAAAGGTAAGTAGTACCTACATATTTCTAAAGTTATTAAATTATTTCTAGCAGTCATTTGGATAAAAAATGTGATATTTTAAAAATAATGAAAACCTACCTCTAAGGAAAAGTCTTCGAACAGTCCTTTGTATGAAACAATATGTATTTTTAAAATAATGAAAACGGACTATAAAACATAAAGGAAGAAAATCTCATTGTTAGAGTTCATTGATCGATTCTGTTTTTACTAAATTACATTATCGATTGTTGTATCGTTGTTTATCGATGCAAATAATAAACTATACATATTAGTTTCCATTTTCTGTACACGTCTCTCGCTAATTACCAAATCGACATTGTAATTAATATATACTTGCAAACACTGCAAGCCCTGATTAGTAAGCGGTGATAAATTTCTCATTAGACTTGACGCACATATATTAATTTGTACAAAAGCCCCATAGCTCAGTCATGTGGCAGCCAATCCTACGGGGTATCGCTACCGTCAATAAACATAAGTTAGCAGTAATAGATGCATTGCGTGACTCTCTGACGGGTCATATAACTTGTCTGAATGGGGTGGAGTTCTGCCGAGGAACTCCGTCGTCATTACTTCGAAGTAAGGAGAAAAAGCTTACGGGCCAGAAGACTTTTGTCGCTGTGACAAATTGTCTGTTTAACGAGTTCCTGCAGGGTACGGCGGTACTGCTTCGAACGACGTATTTATATTACTCCTACATTTTTAACCGTTGCCTGCGAATTATACTTTGCAAATAAAGGGCATAGTCGGATACTGTTTCGCAATTACCTTTAATGTTTATGATGGAGTCCGTTGCCCAATAAGTGTAGGAATTATCTGTGATTTTAGCGGTGCCCGAAGCGTTTCTTGTAACGGTAAGCGCTATCATCAGGATCCCGAAACGAGCGTGGCTTGACCGCGCACATAAACACCAAAGCCAGATACGCGGTTGCATACTGATACCCGTGCAATATTTCCGCCGACAGCTATAACGGGAATTGTACAGGTTTTACGAATTATACATTTACGTGATGTAACGTACATGACGATTACATGACGTAAATAACTTTTGAATATCCACGGGGAATCCTTGTATAAAAGTTTTTGCCCCCTAATAGCGTAATGGTCACCATGCCGAACTGCTGTTCGGGGGGCCCTGGATTCGGAATCCTAGTGTGTAATCACGGGAGTAACATAGGCTACATTTTTATTAGTCAGAAGCTAAATTAAAATCTTTTGTTAAAGAACTATTGTAATATCAACATCAATATAATAAAGCTTACAAAGTTACAAAGCACCTACGCTTTAAGGAATATAACTATATAGCAGATACAGACACTCGAGTCTTCAATTATAAACTATCTCAAAGGAAATATGTAGAGTAGACGTTGTGTAATTATTTCGAAGAATACAGCTCAATACTCGATCATAATTGAAACATGATATTAATGACAGTACTTCGGCACGCGACTCAAAGCAAGGGACTATTAGACTAGAATAATAAGAGCTTCCGACCCAATTATATGAACATCAAACCTTACTATTGATGTAATTGTATATAGGTGCGTGGGCTAATATCATTTACGATGTTTTCGTGAATGTTTTCGCTTTCCTGAGCAGATTTTATTTTAACATATATTGCTTAGGTAGATATTCAAGTATCGAGTGTCTTACCTCAGGTCAGTTGGAAGATTTTTTTGTACAATTATTGCTTTTAATACGAATAAGAGCCTATGTAAAAAAAATCTTTTTATTTTAACTAATACACTGCAGCACCACCATCCATCGCTTAAAGATCGCTAGCACTAAGCACTGTTTTAATGCGAAAGATGTAATCCGTATCCATATTCGCAGATCTTGACTCTACAATCGCCATCTAAATTGAAATCCACGAATATATTCCATACGATTCTGCACATTTCGAATCCTCTATACAACCTAGGATTTTATAGAACTCATTTGTTTGTCAGGCACAATAGCAGTGAGTCACGGAAATGTTCACAAGTACACCCGTGAACTAACATGAGACGCGTACGTAAAGTTTGAGCGAAAATATTTATTGTAACTGAATTTATTCGACAGGGTTAAGTTCAGTAAACAACGATTCTGGAAATTTCGAAAATTATGTTTATGTTGACTACATCAACACGGAGTTGATTTTTGTCTCTCTACCTATGTATTTGACGACCTGATTTGACGAACTGAATAGGGTTATAGTTAAAATGCTGGACGGCCATTTAACGCGGCCTAGATTCGTATCCTAGCGAAGAAAAAGTTTAGGAAAGCTAGAAAGTTTAGGTTTAATTTCAAAGACAGGAAATACTTATAACAAAGTAGCATTGTGATCGACACCTCTAGATTCTCATATTTTTCCCCCAGACGAGGAACAAAATTTTGAGTTAGTCAATAAAAATAGTGAGCTTGTTAGTGGTCACAACCTAAAGGTCTACCTTTAGGTTGTGACCACTTTTGACTTTACATCGTTCAAAATATTATTGCTCAATTAGTAAT
>DWPN01000017.1:0-10799 GCA_018251695.1 Grais stigmaticus
CGCTCAATAGAAGTTGAAAATATGTAGCACATAGACCGGACTACCATATATTCTACGTTTTATTCGAGAAGGTTGTCAATTATTAACTGGTTTATAATCTTTTTGAGACTGAATAAAGATCTTAAACCATAAACTAAGACTGCCGGATTAACTATCAATATAGGCAGAGAAACCGCAGGGCGATACTTGTATACTAATAACTTAATTAATAAGGACCCACCAAAGCGAGTATTGCTTTCTACTAACTAAGCTATCACTGCTGGTAAAATACACAACTATATATTAATTCAATAATATACCGTAGAAAAATCTATAAGCTTAATTCTATATTTCTCTTTGTTACAGTAACATGGGGCTACTAGAATTCGAGAAATGGTCGAACCAGCCCGATCTCTTTTCCGACAAATCCCGTATGTGTGCGACTCTACGAGGCCTGACCCCAGGTCAGAGGCGAGTGTGCCGCCGGCATAAGGACCATATGCCAGCAGTCGGGGCTGGTGTGAAACAGGGAATCAGCGAATGTCAGTACCAGTTCAAGAGTAGGCGATGGAATTGTACGATCACGCCTGACGAGACGGTGTTTGGACCTCTTACACTGATAGGTAGGTGCTTACCGATTTATGCTTTCCTGGTACTTGCAGTAGTAGTGTAGTTAATAGTTGTAACTTATATTTAATATAAATCTGAAAACAGATTTATTCAAGCTCTTTTTTATGTAAAACTATTATAAAAAAAGCCGAAAAACGCTGAAAAAATGTTACCTATCGGCAAAAGTTATTCCAACTGGGCACACTGGCAAAGCATTATTATCTAAGATGCTTACATGTTAGTAGATATTTTATATATATCGTTGTTAGAAGATATTTTTAGCCCACTTCCTACAGGAAAAATCTGTAGGAGTTCTCATTAGCGAACTAAAAATGGTCGTTGCCTAGCTCTAAGCTCTAATAACCTTTGTCTAGTTAAGCAAAAGTGTACGTGTAAAGGGTTAAAAAAGATCATCAACAATCAAATAAAAAACCATCTTTATTGCCATGAAGCTACATGAACTACAAAGCAAATAAACAGTAAATCTTATATAATTTGTTCCGACTAGTCAAGGCCGGAATATAGAGATAAGGGGTCAATAAATCTGAGTGGCACAAGAGTAAACGAAAACATTAATTTGATAAAAAATATTGTGCCAGAGTAAAGATATCGGCTAAAAACAAGTATAGTTTGTAGATCGATCAAAAAAGTGACGATCAAAAAAGTTTTTGTAGGTAGGTAGAGTCTTATGTCGATGACTCGTGTGAGGGGGCAAAACCGCTGCACCTATTTGGTCGCTTCTCAAAGATAACAAGGGTACAGGGATTAGGCCGACCGCAAAGCACGTGATAAGTAATTTTCAATATGCAAATAAATTTGAAAAAAAACAGAGTTGTACGCAGGGTTTGAACGGAACTCATAAAAAGTACTGTATTATTAAGTAAAAACAAAAAATAGGTAAAAAAAAAAAATGGTAACAGGTTAATTTCAACTCGTATAAAATTCAAGGGTCTTAAGTTTTTTCTAAAAATTCGCCAAATATTTTTTTGAGTAGAATTTTGAATATTAAGAACTTTAAAAAAAGTATAATCATCAGAAATTAAGCCTTTCTTATCCGGAAACTGTCTTATTATTCCTTCAACATTACTTATGTGAAACACAAAATTGCTCGAAATACCAGGGCCTCAGCAAAGTTAGTTTAAGACCTAGATTGGCACTAAATCTCACTTAAGTAACGTGCGGGCAGCCGCTCTCCACGCTAGCTGATTTATAGCCTCTAGTCCGAAAGACTATTCTTTTATTTATCTGCACTAATAAATAACGTTGTTCCACTATTTAATTCTTGTTGGATACCTACTAAACTCATCTTAAAGAATATTTTCTACTAACTGACCCGTCGTAAGCCCGCTAATCCGTACTTGGCCAATGTGGTGGCCTAAACCCTCATCTGAGATATCACCTGTGCCCAGTAGTGGGACAATAATGGGTTGCTGATGATGATGATAACCTGTCGTACTTTCTACCGCCTCAAAATCAATGATTAACTTGTATGCACCAGAATCGCATGCAGAAATCGAATACTACGTCAGAGCTACTTCTTTTGTATTTTATAATTTATTGGCACAAGATATTACTTAAGAAAATCTTTTGCGACATCTATTGTCTAAGTACTGCCTCTTTTACTGGAAATACCTTTTTCAAATATGCCAAACAATTAATTGGTTAACGTCAACGTTTGGTCAATGATATCCAATTAGATAAATCTCTTGCGTTAATCTTGTATACAGATTCGCAAACGCGGCAAGGATCCTAAAGTAAAGCCGATATTGTTAAATAAAGAAGATCCGAGTTGCGTTAGCGATCCGAATGCGCTGCCCTCGGCCGAGACTACTGTTTCCAACCATTTCGAAGAGATGCAACCTAAGGACGAGTTCGAGTTGTTGCACTCTGCATTTGTCGGTGAAAAAGTGAGTTCCTCTCCCTTCTTGCCGTCTTTGTCTTAGACGAGCCCGTGATGTTCATGTTGAGTCTAACGATTAACATACTAATACATGGACGCAAACTACAAGTGTTCCAATATTGGTTTTGTTCGTTATCCATTAAGTGATGACAGTAGTATGTACACCATTCCTTTAATTAAATACCTACTTATTAATCATCCTCCAATGCATGCAAGCATGTTTGTATGTCCGTCACTTGCTTTTGTAATTGTATGACTTGCATTGTGACACATCTACATATTTGGAAATCAAATACTAAAATTAGAGCGCTTGGAAACTAAAAATTCTATCAAAAACACTATCGATCTCTTGTTTTTCTAACATTATGAATGTTATTGAAGTTATGAATATACCTTCCATTTACATTTTACTATCGTAGTTATTTATTTCTATTGGAGCAACGTCGTAACACATGCGATCAAATGGAAGATTGACATTTAATGTTGTCTATATATGTTAACAGTCAGTAGAAAAGAAAGAGGAAGCTGTCGAAAAGAAAGATAGCAAGGCAGCAAAGCCAGCTAAGGGTGGTAAAGCACCAGCGAAGCAATCAGCGCCGGAGCCCGTAAAAGACGAGGGATCGCGGGAGAGACAAAATAATGCCGAAGCGCTCAAGGAGCAACGTAAAGGTAAATAGTATTTTATTTTAAGTCAAATTACCTACTAATATTATAAAGAAGTCATACATATTTGTCCGAGGTAAATTCTCATGATATTATGCTGTAACAAGAAGATAATACAAGTATCAAGTGACTATAATTTTTAAGTCGCAGGCAAAAACGCCCGTAAAGATGTTGAGATTTATTTGAAGTTATTTTCTTCAATTTTGCTACTAAATTTCTAGTTAGTTGTTGCAATTTGTGATAAATACCATAATAATCATTCATCATATAATAATCAGCTTACTGTCATGTTTCTTATATTTCGTCAATTCCAGTGAAGAAAGTGGAGAAGAAACCTCCAGTAGAGGAGCCCAAGAAGGATAAGGAGAAGGAGGAGGAAGAATTAGTGCCCCCACTGAATTCACCACAGCCGAGCGAGCTGACAACCGACAAGCTGCTGAAGCTGGCCCTCGCGCCCACGACCGCGCCCGCCCCGGCACCGTCTCCACCCGGTGGCAAAAATAAGAAAAAGAAGCCTGAACCCAATGTTTTGTCATTAATGGGTATGCCATGGCCTTAGTTTTGAAAGTTTCGAAAAAAGTCTAATTTTGTTTTATTCACTAAGATACCATATTGTAAACAGTCGTATAAATTAAATTCAAATAGGAATTCAAATTGAGCAATTAATTATATATATATTACGGATAATTAAGTAACGTAATTATTATCCTGTCAAAGCCATTCTGTAATTCTAAAATTGTAAAACATTTATAAAAGAGTGCAGAGTGCTTTTCCTCTGTCTAAAGTCTGAGTAGGTAGGTTAGGTAGTTGACCGTCATTGTATTCATGTACCTTATGATTAATAAAAAGATTTAATTTCGATTTGAAAATTTGACATATATTCGAATTCGATCTGAATTTTATTTACATCATCTAATGTAACAAATGTGTGAGCTTTGTGTTGTTTGTGTTTTTTAGCTGGTGAAGGTGGCAACGTAGCAGTGAGCGAGTTGGTGCGCGTGGTGCGCGAAGCGGCGCTGTCCCGCACTGACATCCAGATCCTTACTGACGCGTTGCTGAACAAGCACCATGATCAGCTCCCTGAGCACTCTGAGTGGACGGAGGTGGGTTTATGGGGTATTTGTATGCAACTCCTTTGTTACTCTTTCTCTCTTAAGTACAAATAAACACTTGGAAACTGAAAATGGAGAACTTGCTCTGAGCGGCTTTCGCAGCATAAGTTATTCTAGATCCCATGATGACCACTTTTGACGATCTCTATGGCGTAATGATCAACAGCAGAGGCAGAGGCGGTGCAGAAATTTGAATGAGTTTTAATTTCTGTTTCTGGTCATGGGTGTTTGTGTATTTAGTGTGTGTCCATGCCACCATTAACGCAGACAATGCAAGTGTGGGGCTTTGTGACTGTGTGTGAATCTTTATTTATTTATCCTCGCCCACACACTTCTCTATCCCTTTTGGTAACTATGTGATATCCAGATTATTAGGTTCAGGTTAAACTTTTGAGACCTAACTGACCTGAGTCCAGATGTTTAAGTTATTTGCATAATTAGATTAAAAAATTAAACCTTCGTGGTACAAAACATCTTGAGGATACCTATACAACTTAAAATTGAGCATAGAATTAGGATGGGTTGTATAGGTTGATGCTTACATGCATAATTTTTCCAGGGACCCAATGATCCTATCCAGAAGTTGAAGAAGCAACTTGCTGACAAAGAAAAAGCACTTGCAGATGAGATTGAAACACACAAAGGCGCAAACAACATGTTGAAGGAACTTAGGTAAGTCAAATAATGATGTACCATCGTACAGCTGAAAGATTTTCCCAACTTGCATTAGGTGTATTGAACCTGCCATTTCTGGTTACCTATATTACTGTTCAGAGTTTAGCACTATCGACACCCTGAGAAAAATTTCTATGGCGCCCTTAATCGTTTTTTTTATTTAAAAAAATACAAATCAAGAAAACAAATTCTAGTAAAAATAATTTAATTTTTATGCTTTTTAATAGCAAACTCTTTTATGAAAATTAAAACTAAGGCTAAAAACATTAGGCTGTCTCTTTCTAAACCTTTCGCTAAAAATTAGTTGTTATTTTTTCTGTACTCGGATAATATATATAAATAAATATAGGCCCCCAGAGGGGCTATACACTTAGGTTGCGTTTTTTTAAATTAAAATGGTCAGTGAACGAATTTAACCTATGATCCTGCAGAGAGTGGATCGAGTCACTTTATTTTAGCGATTCAAATGAGCGAACAGACATGTTTGGAGTGTTACGGTTAACCCACTGAAAGTTAATTTTTTGAAAGTAATTTGGCCTTTCCTCCGGCTTGCGTCAAAAATATTGCTATAATTTACGATTTTTTTTGTAGTATAACGAATGTGCTTATCTATAATCAATGTATACAATTAAGCAGCATGCTAATTTTAAGCATACTTTTTTCAGGAGCATTCTTATCTGTGCCTTTAAGTTCGCTCGGATTGTATGTGGTGTTGTTTGTAGGGCAACGCTCGCGACGGAGCGCGCGAAGGCGAGCGCAGCGGCGCGCGCGGCCGAGGCGCAGGCGGCGGCCATGCGCGCTGAGAACAACACGCTGCAGAAGCGCCTCTCGCGCCTCGTCGACGAGAGCACCTCGCTCGCTCACGACAACTCTGTGGTATCATATTCTTATCTATAAATATAATAAAATCGTTGTTTCGGCTAACCTCATGAAAGGCAGAACTTATTGTAATGCGATTCTCTGTGATTCTCCAGTATTCTATTCTATAAAATTTTAGTAAGCTTGGATTTAGATTAAGTATTTATTTTATGTCAATCAATTCACAAATAGAAAAGATATGTTAAATGTAGGATGACAATAGGAGTGGCTCTGATTGTAGTAGCACTCAATTTTCCTGTTACGTTCATGTTACTCAGTTATTGTTTGTAAATAGTAAATAGAAAATATTACAAATTCGTCAATTCACTACTTTGTACTGCAGATCAACTCAGTTTCGTGTTCCTTTTGATTCATTATATTTATAGTTAATGGATTTCAGATTTTGAATATCTTGTATAACTTTTTAATTTTTTTTCATACTAGCTCCAATCTAAACTAGCGGCAGAGGCTGAAGCTCAAGCACAGAGAGTGCAGTTAGAAATGCACATCCAGAGACTCTCAGATGTAAGTGTAATCAATTCCTATTCATATTGTATTATATACTCTTCATCTATGCTCTCAATCTCCACAACTATAATATTCTCTATTGATAAACTTTTAATACGTTTTCCGTTAAATAATTTGCCACTAACAAATTAATAATTACCTATCAATAAGTCATAAAGCAGTGGTCAGTCTGTACAATGAGATGGTTAATATAAATAGTTTACTACACAGTGCATAGGTATACCGTAAAAAAATGTCTTTAGTGCCCTTAGGAATGACTATGATTATCCATATGTAGGCAAAGACAATTCAGTAGTAGTGTCTAAATGGTCTTTAAAACTAATGCTAGTAAAAATTGTTAGTAGAACAAATATCTTATTAACTATTATTTGTAAAAGCATACTATAATTCTATCAATTGTCATGGTCAAAGGAGCGTGTGTAGTCGTATCCATTGCTCCAGCATCGCAGCATCGGCGATTCAGCCAATGGCCTCAGTGTACCATTCTAGCTAACACGCAGTCACTGCAGCATGGAGGCGAACCTCTTGCGCATGATGGCATGCAAGCAATCAACTGGCCATTCCTCGAACAGAGTTGAGACGCTGCAGTGCCGCGGCAGCCCGAACACCATGAATGCATTGTTGTCTATAAGTGAATACTAATCGAAATTCTAGCACAGGACTACTACTGGTTTTGTTTAACATGTGTTTAGTCGGAGGCGGGCTTACTGGCGCAACTGGCGGCGCTGCAGGCAGAGCTGAACGCGCGCGTGCTGGAGGCGGGGCAGGCGCGCTGCGACGCGGCCGCCGCGCGCGATGCTGCTCTGCTCGCGCAGCAACACGCCGCAGACCTAGCGCAGCAGCTTCAGGTACATATGATTTTTTTAATCATTGACTATAGCCTAGGAAACAGTGAAGCAGTGATAGCTTAGTTGCTTGAACTGTACTCAAGACCCACTAAGTCTTGAGTACAAAACTTTGCATGCGCCTTTGAATTTTCGAAATAATGTGCATATTAAAAACTAATTGAATAATTAATCATTTGTTCTTTCGTGAAGGAAGACATCTTTAGGAAACCTGCATGCCTAAAAGTACTCTAATAATGTTCTTGTTCGTGAAGTCCGCCAAATTCCGCTTGGCCAGCGTGGTGGACTATGGCCTAAACCCGTATCGTGTCAACTTTTATATATGTATATATTTATTCACTGTATTTTAGTTTTCATTTAACTTAAATAGAAAGTTGACAATCGTCTTAAGAGAGATAGTTTTTATGGGCTGTCGAAACGAATTATCTTTTTATGTTTTTAAGACCAAAAGAACGTATGACTTTAAGTTTTGTTGTGATACCAGGAAGCTAACCGCGCCTACTCGGAGCTCGAGCAACAGCGACAGTGCGCGGCGCTCGCCGACCAGCAGGCTCAGCAAGCCCAACAGGACCTGCGCCTTGCCCAGGACAGCATCGCTGGTAACATTTATTTTACTCTATTTTTGCAAAACAGCGTAGCTCGCATGTTTGCACAAATGAATGAAACTAAAGATAGTCAATTCGGAGCTAATTATATTTTGTTAAATCTTTAGACAGACATGACTTTCTTTTAAAAAGTTTATAATAAAAATAAAGTTAATCCTTTATGTTGTTTGTGTCATTTGCCAAGTATTTATAAATGTTTTCAAGTAGAGATAAATATCAAATGGTCAGCTGTTCCAGAACACGCTTATTTTAAAAAATATTTTTATAAAAGAAACATATTTTTATATTGTTTTTTTTTTTTTAATGAAAATAAAGGAAATGTATGCTACAATTTTGTGTAAACAAAATTTTCGTTTTGGCAGCCTTAACAGAAGAAGTTCAAAGGCTGACCACACGTGCGCAGGCAGCAGAGGCCAGCCTGGAGAAAGCTAAGGAAGAATCAGACAATCAGATACAACAGGTAACAAATCAATTTGTGGAATGTGTAATGTTTAGCAGTATTGATTAATATGCGTAGGGATAGAATTTTGATTATTTATAATCAATAGTGAGGTCCTATATCATCAATATATATATTCTATGTCATAATAAATATTGGTTGTCAATTAACTGATTTACTTTTGAATTCGTAAATTTGTGATTGGCGTCATCATCCCAATTGAGTAAAAAATAAATGTAATGCGAACAAAGCTGCGGAATTTAGCTAGTTGACGCTATGATTATGTGAGCTTGTTGACGCAGGTGTCAAGTGAGATGGCGCAGCTGCGCGAACAGGGGAGCGCTCGCGACGTCGAGCTGGCCGAATTGCGCGCACTGGCCGCGCCCGCGCACAACGGCCTGCCGCCCGCCGCTCTCTCCGAAAAGGTATTATTATTATTATTATTGAAGTGGTATGAGCCCAAATCCATATGGCTACTGCGAACAAAAGTGATCTATTGTAGCCAATAGTTTAAAACTGGGTCCCGAGTCCAACGCGTAAGAGGAACTGTGTGATGCTTCTGGGTTCCAGAGCCCTAGTATCGTAATGTGTTACCAGGCTGTCTCACAGCCTCACGCTAGGATTCCTTGTGTATGGGATTTGGCATAATTAAAGTTAATATGGAAAAAAGATTTTTGTAATTTCAGATTGACTTAATGAGTTTTAGGCTGTGAATTTCCTTCGATTTCAAATACTATTTGACGAAGTAACCTTGATAACGTTTAATCTTTTATGATTCAATTTACACCCAAATGTTCAGTTCACTACTAATAATTAATTGTTCGATTCCAGGCTGCTGAGTTAGCTAAGGTAGAGAGTGTCGTGGAATCTCTTCGCAACGAATTGGCGGCCGCACAGCGCTCTAGCGGCGAGCAACGGGAGCAGCTCACGAAACTGCAGGACCAACTGGAACAGTACAAAGAAAAGAATAATGTAAGTTATAGTTGCTGTACTTCCTCTACTTTGCTCTACCTCTTACTTTACCTCTTTCCTATGGTTTGAAGGGTATGGTTAGGCAGGCCACATTGGACAGGTAGTTGCAACTATTTGAATTTGGATGGGGTTGCCTTTGAGCTGCTGACTTATAATTTATTATTAGGTATGTTTTTTTATCCTTACTGATCCTTACTGACTTACTGATGGATTTCATGGACATTGTTAAAAACTCATGAAATGTGTTGAGTGTTGCAGGAGTTTGGTCACAACTATATTTTATAATGGATGCTATAGATATATAACATGCATTGTACAGCTGTAATAGTCCATTGCTCAGTAAACTTGCTGAGCACATATTTTGATAGATAGTACAATGCGAAAAAGTTATGGCTAATCTCTACAAAGACAGAACTATTTGCAATGTGGATTAATATCTTCTATTAATTTAAATTCAATCTGCTTACTAAAAAGGGATGTCAATAAATTTATAATGTCAATAATGATTAGTTCTGACTGTAGTTGTACTCAAATTTTCACTATCACAGGCAGACCACGTCCTAAATCAAAATTTCCTTACCTACAACTTTTTATTCTAAATCCATGCGGAGGATGTCGCGGGCACCAAAAATATGTAATATCTTTATAACTTAATATAAAATAACGAATAATTCATTTCAGTCTTGACAGCTTTATTTATCCTTATTTACTAAATTGTGTGAATTTAAAATTTGAAATTTTTAATCTAATGAACCGAATACAATAACAATTACAAAATACATGTATATATTTTAAATGATTGTTGTATAGGGTTTCTAATTCGTAGAACTAACATCCTACTTACATACATAACTGATTTTGAACTCCTACCACTCAGGAGTTGCGTACTAAAAACTGGAAAGTAATGGAGGCGTTACAGTCCGCCGAAAGGGCGCTACAGACAAAGTCGGCGAGCGCGTTGCCGGCCCGAGACGTCGCTGTAAGTCAACGCTTTCTTGCGTACACTGGGCACCGAACTTTTTGGTCACTCTAAAGCAGTTTGAGATTCATAACTTTTTTCTATTCTTTTTTTGCCAGACCTGGAGTCTGGTTGTTTGTGCAGACAATCCGCTTGGAACCGAAATCAGGACTCTTTTTTGTAGCATATGTCAAACTACAGTATTACCATCGTACGTTCATTCGAAATCTCTTAGAATCCTCATGATCCTTCTATTTGAAGTCTATTAAATCAAATGCATTTTAAAACACCAAAAAATATGGGGAACAGATTCTTGATACTTTCTAGTTAATTTAGTCATAAAACATACAAAAAATCTGAACCTGGTATTCTTAACTTGAAATAATAACAAATCGTAGAATAAGTTAAACGACTTTAACACCAACATTCAATGCAAAGATCAGGCCAAAAAATTTGATGCCCTGTGTATAATTCGATGTAAATCTTATATCACCAAAGTTTTAAAAGCACTTGAATGTTTTTTGCATAAATCTCTGTTATCTCTACGATTGCAGTGCAAAATTTCTGTTACTTGTTCTATTTGTATATAGAAAAATAATTTCGATTTAAAACTAATATTTAACATAGTGAACAATTTGGTAAAATTTCTTCTAGTT
>DWPN01000018.1:0-10763 GCA_018251695.1 Grais stigmaticus
ATTTTTAAGCAAAAAAGATGCCAGCCAGGAGGACTGGCATCTTTTTTGCTTAAAAATTAGTATAAATTGCTTAAAACTTAGTATAAATACATCAATCGCTAGAAAACTTTAGCATTTACGATATCAATAAGATACTTTTTGAGTTTGTTACGTCACGAAATCTTTTTAATTCCCAAACCATTCATTTTACAAAAAAAAAAGAACAGTTGTCAGTAGCGCGTGCTGCATGTTAAGCGTCGCCATGGCTGCGCACGCGCCCGCATCGTTGATAACGTCGCACATAAATTAGCCGCTTTCCACAACACAAGGCTTTTCACCTTGCTCATTACTCGCTATCGCTACTCCTAGACTTATTTAGACTAGACTTAGATATAGCTTTTAATGAAAAAACGCAAATTATTTTAACCACTTTTATGAAAATCGATGTACGTTTAAAACTTTATTACGAAAAAGTTGAAAACAATAATTTAAGGATGATATGACATGGGTTAGCTGAAACTATAAAAGGACATAGCCAAAGTTTTGAAGCGATTAATCAAGTACCCTTCAGACATGTCCGTACAGCTTAAATTCTCTGTAATACGCGCCGTGATTCATTTGCGTTTCAATTAATATTATGTAGACCTTTATTACTTATGGGGCACATCCCGGTAGAGTATACTATCATATAACTCTTTCGAGCTAACAATTTTATTAAGAAAATAAAACATTATTGCCTGGCTGCAACTATTTATGCCCCATCCCGGGGCACAGGACTCTTAACACAACTCGATGAGGCCTGGAGCATACTCAAACACGCTGCTCCAAGCCGCATTAGTGGAGATGCGAGTTAATGTTCAACCCGTATGTCGGACCATACAAAGGGTCTCCGAAGATGTTTAACGACTGTCGCCTGTAAGCCAGGACCGACGGACTAAGGTGCCTTCCGAAGCTTGAAAGCGCGCATGAATTTAGCTACTAGCGGTTACCCATCCAACTTCCGACGGCGCCTCAAAGCAAGCGAAGTAGGTACATGCGATAAACTAGGATTAACATTTTATGTTTGTTTGTTTTATTTCAATCGGTTCACAAATTAAAAATGTATGTCAATAAATGCGTTATGACCATAGCAGTAGCTCAGACACTAGTAGCGTTCAATGCTATCAAGTGCAAAACTCGAGAGACTCTGAACAAATCAGCTATTTTTTTCAAATCTTTGTTGAAGTCCAAGGAAGGTTCATGTGACAAGAAAAACTTCCTTCGATTTCAAAATTAATTCCTGAAAAAACTAAAATAAATTTAATTTGGCGAATATGTTATCACAATATTTATTGATTTTTCGGCGACACGGAGTTTGTAGATGATAAACATGATTCTTTCATTACACCATATGATACATGAGTCATTTCTAATTGAACACTCAACATTTATAATAGAATAGAAAGCCGCGAATAACTTCATAAAACCATTACCGCAACACCCGGCCAAGCTGAGTCTCATCGATTGCGCATTTTAAACCGATCGGATTAGTTCTACCCGACGAGAAACGCATAGTTTAATATCGCAATGCATTAGAATCGAAACTGAGGTCAATCACAAACGTATTTGTTGTGTGACAGTTGCGTTAGACGCGGGGGCGTACTATTTGTTCGGAGTTCAAAATAGTTGTTTGATTAACTCTCTTTCATGTCGGTGTTCGTTGGAACGCGATTGTCTGCGGATTTGTTTAATTTGATCCTTTGTTTGAGCGCCGCTTGTGTGGAACGGCTTATAGGGTGAGCTCAATGGAGATGGATATGGAGATTCGCTATCAGTAAAGGGTTATCTATGTTGTCAGTGGCAGATCGCAACCTGCGCTTGACTTGTGAACAATGTAGAGCAGTAGCGTCGGCCATTATTAAGCCAGGTATTCACTATCTGTTAATTTACCTATATGGATAAGTTACCAAAGCTGTTCAAATCATATAGAAACGAATATTCATAAAATCTGTTATTCGTCATCATCACCAACCTATAATTATCCCACTACTGGGCAAGGATCTCTCCTCAAAGATAAGAAGAAGATTCAGGCCTTAATCTACGACGCTGGTCAAGTGTGATTTGGTAGTCCACATGCCATCAAGAATTTTTTTTTCAGAAAATCACCGCAAAATACGTGAGTATTACTTTTGAAAAATCAAAGACACATGTGGGGTTTGAACCCAGGGCATACTGAGAATCCATAGTATTATTACCTTTTAGACAAAAACCTGTAGGTAAGTAGTGAAGGTATCTATAGAAGATAGATACCTTCACTACACTATAGACTACACTCAGGTTATCGACCCTATAATTAACCAACTAAAGTAATGGGTACTCAGCTAAAATTGAACTCTTTCCATGTGACTGGACGACAGGCATCTTATGCTGAAACGGAATCGTTGGCAATTTTGCGAATTGACGACTTCCGCAAGACTCCGGGGGGACGCAAATTGTTAGTGGCGTATAACTACTTTTTATTTGGGCGTCAATTGATGATGAAGGCGACAAAGGAAGGGGGCTCGCCTCTCGACCAATGGAGTAGCGCTCGCAATTTAGCGATCATTCTACAAACCTGAATTTGCTTCGTTGTCCAGTGTCCTTGTTTTTATAAAATTTAGTACATCGAAAATATTCATTATGGATTCAATTCATTCAAAATTATATTTAAGATTTATATTTTTGGGGTGATATAGAATAATGCATGATTCCGACTGGTACTTGACCAGTTATAATTAATTGTTATTATATTTTTTGTAAGCACGAAATATACACAAGGATAACGTGAAAACAATATAACGCTCAAAAGCTATAAAAATTACAATATAATTGCATTTATTCTTCTTACTTGTAGGTGGTAATACATCTAAGAAAAAAAGAAAGATAGAAAAACATTTATTAACGACCACAAATACTCATGTAAAGCAAATAAAATTTGCAATAGTCAAGCTAAACTTAAAACAAGAATCTAACCAATAAAGAAATAGCTTTTAAGAAAGACACTACCTCTTCAGTAGTCAATGTTATTGTTTGACAGGACCATCATTAAACAGACATAAGTCGCATAAATTCAACATTGGTCAATTCAACATTAGTCAATTCAACATTTGTCAAACTTAAAACAAGAATCCAACCATTAACGAAACAATTTTCAAGATAGACCGTTGACAAGTTGGGTTTAATTAAACGACTAAGCAACTGATTGGTGGCGTACTGTGAGAGCGGGAGAAATAAACAAACGAGACATAGACAAGGAGGGGCCGTGTGCTTAACTATTACACTAATCTGTTAGACGGTATTAGTGCTAACTTTAACATACAAGTGACTTAAACATACTTACTTTAACATATGAGTATAGATATGAAACGTGTTTTTTTTTAATTTTAAGTTTCTATTTTTATTTTATTCTTTTTTTCTTTAAATGTATAATAAGTTGTATATCTTAGCACGCTACGCGGAAAAAATGATGGGCTGCTTTGAAACCAGCATGTGTAACCGTTCATACTCTAAAGGCTTGTCACACTAAGTGTGGACCTTTGCATGACATTATTTTTTTGTTACTTTTTAATTTTAATTTTATATCACGAATATTTTTTTCTTCTTCTTTAATTTTGAGCATATCGCCAATATACGTATAATAATGGTCAAATGTCGGTCAATCGCTTAAAGAGCTTCGATTTCCAAAGAACTTCCAATCAGAAATTGAATATGGAATTTAGATTTCGATTTGCGGTCTAAGTGTTTGTTTTGCTCTTTCTTTTGTGCATCCATGATACCCAATACACAAAGATTGTGGTAGATTGAAAGATTTTCTTTTTAATATGTTACACAATTATATATTATTACAATATTAACATTAATAATTAATTAATTAATATTATTATTGTATATATTAGTATTAGGACCATAATATCCTGACGACTTTGGCGCAATGGTCAACGTGCCGGACTGCCAGTCCGAATGAGATTTACAGCGGGACAGAAAATTGAATGTGGAATTTAGATTTCTGTTCCTGGTCTGGTCATGGCACCCACGAATCCTAGCGTGGGGCTGTGAGTGTGAAGCGTTATTTAAATAAAAAATATGGCGACATATTTGATACATTTCTTTTACTTAGGACCACCAATGTCACAGACGTAAGACGCATAAAATAAACATTAGTCACGGCAAACTTAAAACAAGAACGGGACCATTAACAAAAACATTTCCAAGAAAGACCGTTGACAAGTTTGTTTTAATTAAACAGGACAAGCAACTGATTGGCGGCGTCTCGTCATCGCGAAAGTAATCCACTTAGGATTAGCCATAAACAAGGAGGGGCCATTGTCGACTCGGACGATCTGTTAGCGTCTAAGTGTAACTGATAAAGGGCGTCAGGGGTATTGTTCGCAGCGGCATTAGGCTTTAATCCCGTCGCGAGTGCGACTCGTTAGGTTGATTGTTCGGTGTCGCGGCAGATGGCCGCCGTAATCCGACCCGCTACCCCCCCCTCCCACTCTCCCCCTCAAAAATATAGCCTCTTTGTGTTTGTTGCATCTGCAGGTAAATTGTGCGCCAAAATTGGGCCGTACATTACTGAGTACGTGCCTCTTTCATATGAATGCAACGGCCATGAATTATTCTTGAAAACGTATTGTTATCAGCGCAGCTTTCTTCTATAATTCAATATGCGAGCGGTTATTTAGGTGCGACGGTGCGGGCGGACGAATGTTGCAGCTTTTCTGGATGTTGGTAAATAAAGTGAAATTTGTACGAGAACTATTTTAACTACCATGTGGAGAAATTGCTGCTTATATTTGGATACACACAAAAACATGTACCTATACTGATACATAGACCAGAAACTGAAATTTAAACTCATTATTTAAATTTCTGTCCCACTGAGAATCGAACCTAGAACCTTTCAATTGGCAGCCCAACATGTTGACCATTGCGTCATCGAACTGTAAAGTAAACGACATGGTCGGTACCATGCAATAACAAGCACAGCTTTTAATCCTTAGCTCAGGATTCAGTATCCTGTTGTGTATATTCTACCTATCAACCTTTCAAACTCCAATATGAGTATTTACGTCATAAATAGGTGTAACAGTAATGCCACTAAAGGCGAGACTCTACCACTATAAAATTAAATGATGTTAGAAAAATCAAATATACGCTTGTATTTATTGAATGCAAAACAAATACAGAAAAGCCAATTAAAGCACATAAAATGGAAAATTAAAACATAATTTTATTTTATTTCTCATTGCATTAATAGCGAAGTAAAAAACAAAAAGCCGTTTCAAGTCGAGCTAAACGTTAGACGTTCTCGTATTTATACTTAATCAATTTCAATGAAAGGGATGAAAGGTCGTTGACCGCGTAATCGGTTCAAGCATCAATCGGATTGGAATACGAGTCCATTGAAATCCTTTCATAATCGTTGTACACGCTGTGTCCGGAGGACGTGTTTTTAATATTGAAATTAAATGTATTTTACACGAAATATGAATCAAATTGAACGTTCCACGCGTTTTATCTTGAAAACGTGTTTGGTGTCGGCTACATACTAATGTTCTATTTTGCTACGTATATTAAAAAAAACAAATTTAAAGTATAGTCAGCATATATAAAAACAAGCAACAAAAATTAACATTTTCGACAGTGATGAGTTACTGAGATGAGAACCATGTGTCGTCCGATCGGTATAACTTTGGTACGAAAACTTTTCTCAGAGAATTCCGAATAAACTTGCTAAAGACACCTGTGCTCTATTTTCTACCATTTCAGAGCCCATAAAGGGAAAATAAAAAAAATGTTTTTATACACACGGATTGTGTACAGTAACTTTGTTGTTTTTTTATTAAGCCCATTTTTATATGTAGACTTTAAAGAAATATTCAAAACGTACATATAACAACACACAATAATATATTTCTTTAAGGAAGTAAGGAATACATACACCAGCCTCAAAAATAGAATCCGAATGTGTCGCTATCCAAAAGTAAAGTAAGCCATGTCATGATGCGTCCATCCTAGTGTGAAATATCGACAAATTATGAAGCGCCTGCTTTTATGTATACATATTATGTTTAAATGCAAATGAAGAGCGCATAGTCCAGCTGGTTGTGTAGATAGTACGATCTACGACATTAAGCAACTTTGGGCGCGGTCGGTACTTGGATGGGTGATCGCTAGTAGCAAAATTTCAAGCGCGCGTCCGTATTTCGGAGGGAACGTTAAGGCGCCGGTTCTGGCTTTCATCGACACGTGACAATCGTTAAACCTTGTCGGAAACTCTTCGGGTGCTCCAACAGATGGGTTGACCACTAATCCGTGTCTCTAGCAACCCGCTTCTAAGGAGCGTAGTGGAGTATGCCCATGTGTGGTAGTTTAATTTAAAATTGTATGCTATTTCTTTTGAAAATAAATAAAATTTGATCCAAATGTCTTTAAATAGTAAATAATTTGATCTTTATTTTTATTTATCTTTATTATCTTCCATTGTTATCCTAATATAGATATGAGCATATTGTTTCGTTACAGAGAGGTTACTTTAAAATTCATTACAAAATTTCACCAGAACACAATGAAACCTAAAGCGAGTTAATATAAACGTGATAAAATGATTTGTGGTCTCTACCTACAATTCCGGATTATGCAATCTAGCTGCTGCTCAAGGATGCACGGCTGTATCATTCAATCTACTTGGTTACATGCTCTTCGCTTGCTACGATTGGATTTATTTCAGGGACTTGTATCGGATATCGAATGTACATCTTACTAGTTTGTATGCTGACGTTTTCTATTACATTGGGCTGAGATGTCTCTCTTTTGTGTTTATGCATTTTTTTTATAAATAAATAAATAACTTATATAGTCGCAAATTAGGAATCCCTGTGTGTTAGATACCGTGGTTTTTTTTTCAATGGAGTAGCAAACAAGCGTACAGGTGACCTGATGTTAAGTGGTCCCTGCAGCCCATAGACGCTCACATCTAACCTCAAATGTAACTAAAACCATATCTTAGGTTGTACGTGGATGCGTTGCTACTTCTTAGGACTAAGTTGTTATGCCTTGTCCAGTAATGTCAACCTTACCGCACCCTTCCGACTGAAATACAGCGATGCTGCTTCACGGCGAAAATAGGAGCAGCGGTGGTGCCGCCGCAGACGAGTCTTCGACATAAGACTCTACCACCTTCCCGACATATACAAAGTCAAGCTAAATCCCAGACCAAAAACAGGAGTTTTAATTCATTATTCAACTTTCTGTTCCGCTGGGAATCGAAACCAGGACGCATCGAATTCCAGATTGTTAATATAAGTGCGAGGTAAATTTTTATTTTATACTACCTTCTGCTCCCGACTCCGTCTGTGTAGACTTCAGAATAGTGTGTGTGTGCATTACAATATAATGAAAACCGGCGCGCTAAAAATTTTCCACCTAGCCAACTAATTCGTGCAAATGATAAACTAGTCATGCCCTGCGGTGTCACTCGCGTTAATTTAAGAAAAAAATGGAACAATTCTGTCATACATGGTTATTGCGTAATTTTAAGCGTTTACGCAGCGCAGGCAACGGAAGCTCTCAAAAGGTATCATTCTCCTGTTATTTGCAACATTTTCCATTCTGCCTTCCCATCCTTTAAACGACTTTTTGTTTTGTCTTAACAATGTTAAGTGGTAAAAAATCATATGAATCACTATTTCAATAAATTAAAATGTGTGTTTTGACAATGATTCGTTCTGGTATTCTAAGAATCAGGTGTAAATCAACACCTGTCACTTTGAATCACGAATGCTCCATTGTTTTGAAAAAAATGATGATCGTTTTCTCTCGTATAAACCTAACTTCAGGACTAATTGGCTTATGACGGCGTTTCGGACAAATAGTCAAATCACACAACCGACGCATTATACCCTGCATTATTCATGACACTCACTGTTAGTTAGTTGGTACGAGATTTATGCTCTTAATAAAAACGATGGTAAAAAGGATATTCGGGAATCACATACACCGCCTGTTATCACGACATATCGGCAACGACATATGACCGGAGGATTTGTCGGGGGAATACCTTCATGGCTAATCATCTTTAAGAGCCCAGCCGTGCCCAGCTGTGGGATGATAATGAGTTGTTGGTGGTACCCAAGACACAGCGAGTCTTGAGTATGTGATGGTCTCTTACGGTAAACATCGGTGCAAACGTGAAGCCGCTACGGGCCTTCGACAAGACTCTGCCTCTCTACATTCCCACGCATAATTTTTTCTCTCACATTTTCTCTAATCCTGTCATGTTTCTCGAAGGCAGATTAAATTCTTAAAGGATTTGACGATATTTACGAAAATTGGACTTCGTCCAAACCATCTGTATGGAATCGTGCTTAAACATAAATCATTATCATAAATGCAAAACTTTATAACAGTTTGCTATAGGAAAAAGTTAGTGAATTCGTATTCGTATTTTTTTTTCACAAATAAAGTTTTAAACTTACACTCACGGTGCCACATTCCTGTGTCGTAATTGCTATTGGCACATGCAAACACAATTACACAAACTACCAAATTAGAAACAGAAATTCAAATTCATCATTCAAATTTTTGCTTTTAACTTCGATGGGAATCGAACCCAGTATCCTTCAAATCGAGTCCGGCATGTCAACAAACTGAATTATCACTGCTTCATCATCATCACCCACCATTGCTGACCATATTTATTGCATACCTGAACATGGGTCTCCCCTCAAAGATGACATGAGTTTAGGCAACCACGCCGCAGTCCAACATTTTTTTAGGAGAACTTTTAGGCATGCCGGTTTCCTCACCATGTTTACTTCACCGCAAGGCAAGTGATAATATGCATAAAATTTCGTAAAATCAGAGGTACACGCGGGTTTGAATCTAGAACCAGGTCAAGTCCAGCTGGAACAATTTAACCATTCCAATGAAGTTCTACATAAATGAGACTAGTTAAAGCAATTCAAACTTGACGGCTGCGAAGTAAACTGAAAGTAACAGCGCTTTAGCGCAGAGCGTGTCTAAAGGTGCGCGATGAGTTGAAATATAGTCATATTAGCTTTAATTTTTCTCGACGATAGTGACGAATAGGAATATCTATCAACCGAACCTCGTAATCAGTCGAAATTGAAACTATTGGGGGTCATTAAAAGTTTTGTTAACTTCAAGATAATACTTTTACCATCTTTAGCGAAGAACTTCCACATTGTTGACTTTATAAAATAGCTAGGCATGTTGCGAATAGTGAAGTTCTAAAAAGAAAACAAAACATACGATTCTATTAAAATATTCTAAAATCGTCCCTCGCCACACTTTTCTTTTACGCATAGAAATATCACAGTGATCCACTTACTGTAAGTCTGCGCGGAATTCTTGCGGTTATCTTATGAAAGTGTCCGTATGCCATGTTGACTTCTGAAACGCTACGCTGCGACTATTACCACACTTCACAATCACCGTATAGTTCAAATCTAAGTGTAGCAGTAATTACAGTTACACATCTATCCATACCTGCCTCATAACCCTCGGTCGAGTAAGTGCAACAGCCTCTTGCGTGTAATCCTTAAGAAGCAATCAAAGAGAACGAATAAATATTAAGGCGAAAGCTTTGTGCAAAATGTGATTAAGGTAGACATAGAAAATATTGTGTTGAGGCCAGATTTCCTGAGAGTTCTTCAAAATAGTCTCTTGTGAATGTCAAGTCAAGCCAAGTCAAGATGGAAGACTACGGCTTATGTACATCTCATCTTTAACAGCAGACCCAGCATCAACAACCGCAAGGAGTTGTTGTTGATGATAATGTTAATGAGGTATTTAGTAGTGATACAAACCATCATCGTTAAAGGGGTTGCAGAACCATTTGCGCAGCATCAGGTCAAGGAAGCCCAGTTTGCATTTTTTGTTGTTCGGGTACTCGATCAGTTCGTTCTTGTCAATTTTCTCCAGCAGGAACGCCGGTAACTTTCGTTCCAGCTCAGTGTGCAGAACCACCTGAAATTAAGTGATGCGAGTGAGTAAAGGCGAGCAGGTTCAGTAGTCTTTGCAGCTAATGGAAATCATATGATCATATGTAGAATCGGAGCCGGTCTCTCGTTCAGAAAAAGAACAGAGAATTTTTTATAGTTCAACTTAAAATGAGTCTACCCACATTTAAAAAAATTCACAAATTGTTTCCGGTTATTTAGTCTAAGTAACAGTTATCATACTCTGTTGATATATTTAGTCCGCTAGAATCTATTATTGGATCGTCCTAAAGTCCAGTACTATGACAGAAATTCCTTTGAAAGTTTTTTAAATTTTTGTTGTTTAGTCATTTTTTAGTTTGACAAATTGCTAAAGCTACTTACTTGCATAGCCAATCGTTTCAGTTGAGCATTTCGCCTTACACTCTCTATATCACCAACAGCTAAACCAATGAGGAGGTTCATCAGCAGAATCGGCATGAATACCATGAACAGCAGAAGGATAACAAATGTCGTGATAGGAAATGGCAGAGTGGATTCAGTTTCAGATTTGTAGTATGGCTGTACGTATGTCCCAACGAAGTCGAGTTCGCCAAGCATCATGGCAAAAGTCCTCATCAATGACATGGGAATGCTGCTGAATGATAGATGATGGCCCTGTGGACGGAAATGTTATGGAATTTGACCTAATATTTGACATTAATATATCATTCATGACATTTAAAAGTAGCCCAGCGGAGTACTTGCGAGTAATTCATATATTATTTATATTAAAACATAATTCATATACATTCGCAATTA
>DWPN01000019.1:0-10735 GCA_018251695.1 Grais stigmaticus
TGGATGTTACAGGTTTAATTTTAAGTTTTCTTTTAAGGGGTAAAAAAGCAGCTTAGTTGGCTAAACACAGTATCCAGTTTAGTGGATCTTGGCATGCATGCACATTTTTCAAAGTTATGTGCATATTTGAAAACTAATTATCACTTACTTTGTGGTGAAGGAAAACATCGTGAGGAAACTTGCGTGCCTGAAAATTCTTCAAACATGTTCGTTTGGCCAGCGCGTGGACTATGGCCTAAATCTTTGCTGTTTTTGAAGGAGGCCCATGCCAAGCAGCGGGAGAATAATAGGTTGATAATAATGAAGATGTATATAACGTTAAACTAGTACGGAGACCACATGAAGTTAATTATTTGTTTTGGATATTCACATGAGTCGACGCTGAAGCTGAAAAAACCGAATTGGATGTCCAAACTCACATGTCTAAAATCTTGGGTCAAGATGTAAATGGATGCAGGGCCGCTGCTTTTTTTAAACGCCCAAATTCAATACCGTTTAAGCCATCACCCTTTAACTAAAACAGGGTTTGAACAACGAAGTAAGGCCTGAAGCATACTTCACTTAATCTTTTTAATCCGGAGGCTTGATTAAGCTCATAACTTGAGTTAAGTTAAGGTTACAGTTTTTCAAGCTGGATTTTCAGTTCTGATTAATTTGAAGATGTGTAACGTTACGCTTAACAATTGTTCGCGACTGTACCGTTGCATAATTAATCAGTAATTTGCGGCTTCGCGAGATTAGAATTTGTTAATGAAAGCGCGGATTCAAGTTTAAATTTGTAGAACTTGGCAGAAGTATTTCATGAAACATTGATTGAGGCTTTTAATTAGAATTTAAATAATCACACTTGTAAGGTGGCAGAGTCCTATATCGAAGACTCATCTGCGGTGGCACCATCGCTGCATCTATCTCCGCCGTAAAGCAGCAACGCTGTGAAACAGGTCGGGAGGATAGTCGAAGGGAGGGCAGTAGGGTTTGACGGGAAGACTCTAGCCTAAATTATCTTAAGAGGAGACCCGTGCCCAGCAATGGGACAATAAAGGGTTGTTGGTAATGATATATGATGATAACTTAGTTGAACACAGTATTCAGTTGTCTTACCGCACCCTTCCGACCGAAGTGGTGCTACTTCGGCAGAAATAGGTGCAGCGGTGGTGCCGCCACAGACGAGTCTTTGACATAGACTTTACAACCTTCAAAAATATTATGTATGTATGTATGTGTGTGTGTGTGTGTGTGTGTGTGTGTGTGTGTGTTTGTGTGTGTGTGTATGTGAGTATATGAGGAGAAGTTTATAATGAGCGATGGATAGAAAGATTTACGAGGAGTTGACAGGAGGCCGAAAGATATCAGTTCATTTAATTGCATGAAGTAAGTTTTCTGTTTCTTGGTATGTAAGGGATTTAAGGTAATTGGTGACGGATAATTTGCAATTTAGGGCATGGAGGGGATAGAAGTTAAGTTTAGTGTTCAATTTATTGTATAAGAATGGGCCTAGGTAAAAGAAAAAGTTGTGTGATCGGGACGAGTGGAGGAGTCGAGAAGGGCAGACTGTTCCTTTCCTACGTCTGTTTTTTGTTAGCTCTGGATCGTATGCTAACATAGAGTGTTGCCTGAGTACAGTACGTAGGATGAAGGTTTGTCTAACTGTTAGTACTTCCCAATGTTTATAGAGATCGGAGGTGGGATATCGAAAGGGTAATCCTGCTCCAACTTTAAGGATGGCACGTTGCGCTCTCTCGACTTCAATAAGGTGGGATATGGCTGAGCCACCCCACGAAGTAATGCAGTACTCTATTAGGGAATGACTTAAGGCGAGATATACCGTTTTTATAACGTCACGATCCGCTACATGTCGCAAGCTTTTGAAAATATGTATAAGCCGACGTAACCTAGAGACCAGTAACTCTATATGTTGTTTAAAACTTAGAGCCCTATCAATAACGACTCCCAAGTACTTAATGTTGTCTACCCGTTGGAGGATCGGACAGCTGCACAACGAGGTCCCGGGATAACAATCATGGGCAGTTAGTATTTGTGCCGGAGAGGGGAGAAGATTGATCTTGGTTGCGAAGGCTATGTATTTGGTTTTGCTTACGTTTAGCGTCAACAGATTTCGTTGCAACCATTGAGTAACCTTATTGAACCCCGACTGGGCGCTATCAAAAACTTCTTCCCATGTGTTTCCGCGGAAAAAGAGAGCTGTGTCATCAGCAAAGGTGAGTATTTTGCCGCTACGGAGTTGGAGGTCACACAGGTCATTGATATAAATCAAAAATAGGGTTGGTCCGACAATGCTACCCTGTGGAATACCGTATTCTATGACAAGCTCATCACTAAGTTGATTTTCAATCTTAATACGTTGCTTTCTAAGGGTAAGATAGTCCTGAAAAAGTTTGAGGGGTGTTCCTCTTATACCAAAAGTCTCCATTTTCTTTAAGAGGTGTGGGATAGAGACTGTGTCAAAAGCTTTCGCGAGGTCGAGGAAGAGCGTCAAGCATTTACTTCTTTCATCCAGGCTGCTGGCAACTGAGTCCACGAGTTCCTGAACCGCGTCACTCGTTGATTTACGTCGGCGAAAGCCGTATTGCGCAGACGAAAGAAGTTTGTTAGTCTCTAAGTAATTAACTAGGCGACTGTTCATAATCCGCTCTAGGATCTTGGACATAGTTGGCAGTATAGAAATAGGCCTATAGTTGTTGACACAGTCTCTTTCACCACCCTTATATATGGGTTTTATGATAGCTGTTTTGAAATGCGCAGGAAATACCCCTGTTGAAAGCGAAAGATTGCATATATGTGTGATAGGTGACAAGAGGAAGTGTAAATACCTTTTTATTATTTTACCTGAGATCTGATCAACACCAACTGCACAGTTATCTCTTAAGTTATTTATAATATTATATATTTCGTTAACATCAGTTGATAATAAAACAAATGAATTTGAGATAGATGGGGTATTTTCCGGTACATGGCTACGTTTGTGGAATAGGGACTTCGCGTGTATTTCCTCTGCTAAGTTTTTTCCAACACCCACAAAGAAATTGTTTATATTATTTAGACATTGCTCCTTTTGGTCACTAGAAAGTAGAGAAGAAGAGCTGTCAGTAACCTTTTTTGAGCCACTAATCGTTTTAATGACCTCCCATAACCTTTTCTTATTATTTTTAACATTTTCAATTTCCTGTTTCTCGTATTTCCTCTTAGCTTTTTTTAATAAGGAGTTGCAAAAGTTACGATAGCGTTTATATATTAATTTCAAGTCCTCGTTCCCAGGGTCCCTTTTTAGCCTTTTGTAGAGTCTGTCTCGATGTCTCATACAGCGCAATAATCCTACTGTGATCCATGGCTTTGTTACACGTTCTCTATTCGGCGTCTTTACTAATTTTGTGCAGTCTTTGATTGCTGATGTTAAAGAACATATTAATAAATCAGTAGCAGTATTGGCATCTTTACAGTCAAGGATCTGTTTAAAGTTTAAATTTTGAATAGCGCTACCTAAGCGATTGTAGTCGACTCTGTACCTGGCATTAATAGAGGGGTCTATGGGTGGTTTTAAGTTTATACTGACACCTGTACATTCATGATCTGTAATTGAGGTCTCTAGTGTAAAACAGGTGGCCTCTAGTTTTGTTCTGATCATAATGTGGTCTAAGCATGTACGCCCATGCGTGGGCATAGTGTGACCCGGCAGGATAGAGTGGCTTGCCAAAACGTTTAGGTATTCGTATGAACGCTTATCAGTAGAATTCGGAGTTATGTCAATATTTAAATCGCCGCAAATTATGATATTTTTAAATGAGTTTAATTTAGACAGAATATTATCTAGTGAGGTTACAAAGCTGTTTATGTTAGTTTGGCTTGGTGGACGGTATATACCAATAATGCACGTGTAGTTACTTATTTTTACTACTAGACAGTTAGCGTCGCTGACCTGTGGTTCTTCGTAGGTGATTGGTAAGCCCTTTTTGTAATATATGACTACTCCTTCATTTTGCGTTTTATGATTATTTGTTCTTATAAAATTGTAGTTTTCGAGAAGAGGTATAGGTTTGGAAGTAGAGAGCCAACATTCTGTAAGAATCACTAGGTCCCATGACACCTGAGACCTATGTAAAAGCGTTTCAAAGTTACCCATGTTACAATTTATGCTACGTATGTTTTGAGAGACGACATTGAGATTGCTATTTGATGTATATCGTCTTATTTCGTCAATGTCACAACTGATCTGTTTAGCTATCTGTAGAGTGTCCAGATCCATACAGAGATGCTTAATATCCTGCATTTTTTACAAATATTATTTATATTGTAAGACAGCCACGGACACCCTGTGGCATGTCAGGTTATTTTTAGGGGTTAAGGGGTTTTGGTCTGAACAGCAATTAGCCAACAGGTTCGATGCATGACATAACAGATAAGAAGAGGTAGTATGGGTATTAATTGTATTTGGGAGTTTGGGATACGCATGGAATACTTGTAGATAAACGCCTCGTAATGTTGTGAGTTTAGTTTGTGTATGTATATATCGTAATGTTTTGTGTTTTTTTTGTGTATGTATATATAAGCATGTATAGTGTAAGTATTTTCGTTTGGTTGTATATTTATTTACATAGGTCTGGGGTATGTTAGTGTTATAGCTGTATGTTATTTGCGGGTGCAAAAGAGAATGTGGGCCAGTGTATGTGTGATGTAGATTTCTTTCTTTTGTATGGTTATTGTAAAGTATACGAGTTTGTTGGGTGTTGTGTACAGTTAAAGGGTTGTTTTGTTTATGTGGAATTGATTGGCAGCATAATAAGAGTTGTAAAAATAAGTTAATTTTAAAAGCATGCATTTTTACATATAAGACGTAAATAATTCTAAGTAACAACGAGTAGATTATTAACAAAAATAAAAATACTACTAGTCACAGTAACAGTTTTTGGAGCTCTGACTCTTCACTTATATATGTAGGCGTGGACCCTTCTTCCTTCTTAACGTATACCCGTCCAAAAGAAGTCCAGGTGGCAAATAAGTTATTACTTTTTACCTTTTCCCGGCAGATAAAGAACAAGTGTCTTGATTTCCTTGTTAGATATTCCGATATAAATATAGGGTAGGATGGACCCGGGACTTGTATATGCGATGATTGCAGCAAGGGTTCCCTTTTATCCCGTTTATATTTATTAAATATTTTGTATTGGGCTATTAATTCTTGCTTGCGCAGAGTGGTCGTGAAGTCGACTACCAAGGAATCATTCTTTCTGATAAAGATGTCTCTGACTTCTGACAGTTGAATAGGCGTTTCAAGACCTATGGATTGCCCGATTTTTTGTAGGATATCAATCAGTCCCTTTTTTGTTTTATTTTCAACTTTTGGAAGTTTCCGAATTTCGATCATGGTGCTACAGGTTTTGAGCTCTTGGGTGTCCAATATCTTTTCCAAAATATTTACACGCCTCTTATACTCCGAATTTTCGTTTCTTAACTCTTTTATTTCTAGTTGTAGTTCTTCATTTTGCCGGGTTAAAGCATTTATAGATTTTTTAATATCTTGGTTTTGAGATACTATCGTCATCAGGGCGTTATTGAGGAGCTCAAATTTTATATCCTGCTGTTCCTTCATTTCAGAGAATAGGGTTTTGATATCTGACGCTGTATGTGATGAGTGATCTATAAGGTCTTCCAAAGTACGCTTTTGCCGCTTGGTTACGTTAAAATAGTTATCCTCTGAAGCATTATTGCCAACCGAGTTGAGAGCGGAGTCGGAATTATAGTGTAAAGAAGAGCTTGGAGGAATTAGCTGGCGTTTTGAAGAGCACGGCGGAGATCGTTGCACCGACATAATAGATGCGTACGGTGTCTAGGCCTAAATGTCCCGACGGCTAGTGATCGTGCACTGGGGGCGTGGCTTTTGTCCCGTGTGAGCGGCGCGTCCGCAGTAATGCAACAAGTGGGCGGTTGCGTGATGGCGAACACTGGGGCGGCTGATGTCCCTTTCTTGCAGCGCGTACGCACAGGCGCAACAGGTGGGCGGGAGCGTAGTACGGTGGGGGCGGCCTTGTATTCGGTTAAAGTTAACGCAATGAGAATGTACTCACGTTAATATAGTGGTCACTGGTGCGGTTTATGTCTCACTTGCACTTTATCCGATGCACACTCCGCGTCACTATGCACTCCTAGTACTTTGACTAGATTTTTGATGCTCGAATTACGGAAAATAAATCAAAATTAACGCAAGAAACACGTCTGTTCTCTGCAGATGCCGCGGGGGAAGCTACATTCAAGGAATTGGTAAAAATTGTGAGCGACCATCTGGAGCCGAGGAGGTCGGATATAGCGGAACGCCACGTGTATCGACAGCGACGCCAAAAGGCGGGGGAGACTTTAAGTGAATATCTTCAGGCCCTCAAACACCTGGCTAGCACATGCAACTTTCAGAGCAAGCTCGAGGAGAATCTCCGCGATCAGTTTGTCTCTGGGCTCTTGAGTGACGACATGAGATCGCGTTTGTTCGCGGAACCAACATTAACTTATCAAAGAGCGATCGAGTTGGCCTTGGCCTTGGAAGCGGCCGAGCGGCATGCGCAAGCGAGTGGTTCGGGCTGCGAACCCGGTGGGCAGCCGGACTCGCGCGTGGCGGAGCCGCTGCACCGCGTCGCAGCCGCAGCGTCGCCCGCAGGATTCAGCCGCGGCCGCGGCTCGCCCACAACCGGTTCCGCCAGCGCTGGGGATCGCGCCGCGTATGATTCTCGAGACTGTTGGAGATGTGGTCGCAAGCATCGCTCGGAGTCATGTAGATTCAGGAATTACTCTTGTGATAATTGCGGGCAAAAGGGACATCTGCGAGTCAAATGCAGGGAGAGATCGAGTACTAATAGGCCTTTTAAAAATAATCGGAGGGATCATTTTTATATGGAGAACGACGACGAATCGGATTGTGATTTTTACAATCTTAGTGTGTGTGGTAAGGATGACAAACCGTATTGTGTGCAAGTGAGTGTAAATGAAATACCGTTAACGTTCGAGCTGGACACTGGGAGTAAGATGTCAACTATTAATTTTGATTGTTATGAAAAATATTTTAACACATTTACATTATTACGTAATGACATTTGTTTACGTTCCTATACTGGTGCCTTAATTGAGCCTGTGGGTTTTATTCTCGTAGATGTGATACTAGGAAAATATACTGCAAATAAACTAAAACTGTTTGTTATTAAAAACGGTGGTCCCCCTCTTCTAGGTAGGTCCTGGTTGAGGTGTTTAAAAATTGATGTGGTTAAAATTAATGATTTTTTATGTCATTTAACAGAAAATAATTTAGTGGACCAACTAAAACAAGAGTTTCCGGGTGTATTTTCACCCGGCTTAGGCACCTGTTGTAAAAAAATGTCATTGCGTTTAACCAATTCTACTCCAGTTTTTTTTAAAGCACGTCCTTTGCCGCTCGCACTGCGTAAGCCGGTGGAGCTGGAGCTGGAGCGGCTCGTGGCCGAGGGTACTATATATAAGGTCGATTATTCGGATTACGGGACACCCATTGTACCGGTCATTAAAAAGTCGGGAGAGATTCGGATTTGTGGTGATTATAAAATCACCATAAATCCCAAACTCGTACGTGAACCGTACCCTCTGCCACGGATAGAGGAATTGTTTGCAGTGCTAAGCGGTGGGGAACAGTTCTCTAAAATCGACCTCACCAACGCTTATCAACAACTTTTGTTGGAAGATGAATCACAACCGTTCACCGCTATAACTACGCACATAGGCACATTTGTTTATCGGCGGACGCCTTTCGGGCTTACTTGTATACCGGAAAAATTTCAGAAATTTATGGAAGAAACACTAAGGGGTCTTCGCGGGGTAGCGGTATTCCTTGACGACATTGCAGTGACGGGTCGTAATAGACGGGAACATATTGATAATTTGAGAGCGTTGTTGGAAAGACTGCGTGAGGTCGGTCTGAGAATCAAACTAGAAAAATGTTCTTTTATGCGTGAAAGTATAACATATGTTGGTTTTATCATTGATAAACACGGATTACATCCGGACCCGAACAAAATAGCCGCTATTGTTAACGCACCGGCACCGACCAATATAAGTCAGTTAAGATCTTTTTTGGGACTCGTAAATTATTATTCAAAATTTATAAATAATCTCAGTTCACTACTTTATCCTTTACATAAGTTATTGCGTAAAAATATTGCTTGGTGTTGGTCTGAAAAGTGTGATAGGGCATTTAAGAAAATAAAAGATATTATGCTTAGTAAAAAAATTCTAGTTCATTATGATCCGCAATTACCGTTAGTGTTATCTGTCGATAGCAGTTCGTACGGCCTTGGCAGCGTACTGTCGCATCGATATCCCGATGGGAGCGAGCGCCCGATTTGTTTCGCTTCTCGCACTCTCAATGCAGCCGAGCGTGCGTACAGTCAATTAGATAAGGAGGCGCTCGCGATATTTAGTGGGGTTATGAAACACCATCAATACTTGTATGGGCGTAAGTTTATAATTAAAACGGATCATAAACCGCTTACATTTATATTTGGGCCTAAGCTAGGGTTGCCACAAACGGCGGCTAGTCGGCTGCAACGGTACGCTACAAAGTTAGCAGCGTACGATTTTGATATTGAGTTTGTCAAGTCCAACGACAACGGTAACGTCGATGCGCTTTCGCGACTGCCATTGCCGCATGAAAAGAAATACGATGAAAAGATGGTTTCGGTGTCGTATATTAATTATGTGGAAGAATCGTTCCCAGTTAGCGCGAAAGATGTGGCTTCGGTTACACAAACCGATAAAGTTTTGAAAAACATTTATCACTATGTTATTAACGGTTGGCCGTTTAAGGCGGCATCCGAGGTTGAAGATCCTTATTTTAATCGCAAAGATTCGATTTCGCTTGATCGTGGTTGTCTGCTATATAATCATAGGGTAATTATCCCTGAATCCTTGCGAAGACAGGTCCTTAGAGATTTACACGAGGGACATCTGGGAGTTGTCAAAATGAAAAATTTGGCAAGAAGTTTCGTATATTGGCCCCAGATCGACGGTGAAATTGAGAGTTTATGTCGTGAATGCAGCGCCTGCAGTCAGCAGCGCGATGCACCCCCCCGCTCGGTACTTCATCCATGGGCGTTCCCCGCTCGTCCGTGGCAGCGAATCCATGTTGATTTCGCTGAATTCCACGGCAAGTATTTTCTGGTGACGGTCGACGCACACAGTAAATGGGTTGAAGTACATAAGATGGGAAGCACGACAGCAAGCGCTACTATCATGAAACTGCGTGAACAGTTTGCTCGATTCGGTTTACCGACCCAGTTAGTCAGTGACGGTGGGCCGCCTTTTTCATCAAAAGAATTTGCAGATTTTATGTCGAAAAACTTAATCATTCATACCATAACGAGTCCTTATAGGCCAGCGGGTAACGGTGCTGCTGAGAATGCTGTGAAATCTGTTAAAAGGTCGATGAAAAAAGCAATACATGAGGGTAAAGATGTCGATACAGCCCTCGTTAAATATTTATTTCAATATCGTAATTGCGAGCATGCAACTACGGGAATATCGCCGGCGGAGGCCATGCTGGGCAGAAGGTTGCGCAGCAGACTCGATGCGCTAAAGCCAACCTCTTTACGGTCTGTGGAAAAATCGCAAGAGCGAGCGGGAGCGGCGCGCAGCGCAGGGAGTGCGGAGCGGAGTGCAGCACCCGGCCAGAGCGTGTTGGCGCGAGACTACCGGCCTTGTGCGGACAAGTGGGCGCCGGCCACTGTGATCGCCCGCGATACCCCAGTCACATACCGCGTACGTCTTTCTCGTGGAGGTCAGGAATGGAAAAGGCATATTGACCAGCTGATCACTCCCAAGAATCCTACCATGCGATATTCCTTGGCGAAGTCTGAGAGATCTCCTGAATTATCCATAGATGAGGAGTCGCCGGAACCTATTGAAGTAAATCAAGATGACGATGAAGCGAAATCGAACTCGGGAGTAGGGGTAGAGGTTGTAAGCACCAACGAAAATCAAAATAGTGTGGAGTTATCACCGAAACCAACTTTACAATCGCCAAAATTTAATCAAATTTCGCGCTCTAACCGACCGATACGTTCATGTCGTTTAAAAAAACATTGATTTTAATTTCTTAAGCCCTGGGTCCATGTACCCATTGATATCCTTGTAATTATCTCTTTACTGTACAAGTGTTTAGTAGATAAATATTGTCAAAGTTTTTTTTTTTTTCTTTTTGAGAATAGTTTTTTTTTATTATGGCTTGGCTTATATTTCTATTAAAAGTATGTATACATTTTTTTTTTAAGAGGGGAGGTGTTACGTATGTGTGGGTAATTTAAGATAAAAATAATAAACGTCAGTTCAGTATCCGAATTCGGTCGTGTTATTTGCATCCTCCAATATTACGATATTTAACTGGCGACGAGGATTAAAAACCGTTTAATTTAGTGCGTGGTGTTAATAAATAGTCCGAAAATGCCTATCGGTAAAATAGAACAGTTCGATTTATCGAGTAAAAAGTGGTCGGCATATATAAGACGCGTTGAACAGTTCATGGCGTTGAACGAAATTAAAGCCGAGTTGCAAGTGGCTACTTTAGTGACGTTAGTCGGTGAGGCAACGTATGATTTAATGTGCGATCTCTGTGCTCCTAATAATCCCGAAAACCATACATTCAAGGAATTGGTAAAAATTGTGAGCGACCATCTGGAGCCGAGGAGGTCGGATATAGCGGAACGCCACGTGT
>DWPN01000020.1:0-10710 GCA_018251695.1 Grais stigmaticus
GGATTAAGATTATATGGATTACTTTACTGAATTTACTCATTGTTACAACAAAAAACAATTGCTTAGGAAAGCGGGAGAAAAAAAAGAAGCGAAGCATCTCAAATTAATGCGGGTGAAACCGCGGGAGACAGCTAGTAATGAAATAAACGCTTTGACTTTGACTTTGACAAATACACAAACACCCAGATCCGAAACAGAAATCTAAACCCATCATTCAAATTTCTGCCCCGCTGGAAAACGAACCTAGGACCCTCCGAATAGCAGTCTGGCATGTTGACCATTACGTCATTGGAGTCGTCGTTTATAAATAAAATAAAAAAGAATATATTATAGCCAAAATGTTATTTGTGAACGCATTAAAATAAAGTGCTGCTCCAAGTGGTGACTTTGTACACTAATTTTACGAATCGGGTGTGTTCGGGTTTTCTCGGGCCAGTCACGCCTAGACTCGTTCGAAAAGCGAAACCGAATCATTTCATTCCATGGCGATGTACGAAGACTGATGCTCTTGTCGTGGACTCTTGTGCAAACGGGCTATTTTACTAACTGAATCGGGCTCTGCTAATTTATAGTTTATTTTATATAAGGATATGTTGTGATAATTTATCTCTTGTGGTGTTAAGTGTATTTGCTAGAAATATCAACAGTGATACAAAGAATATTGTGAAGTGTAAAAAGTGTTACAAGTAGTTCCTTTACCAACTGGTCGTGGATTCCAAAGGATTGTACTATACGAGAGATTGATTTTATCTAAGGTGAGTTTTAGATTTAATTTTTGTTATAATTCGGTCAACAGTGCGTGGCGTTTATTGGAATGGCTTCCGTTTATCGACTCGCGTGCGCGGTAATGGCTGACTTTCTTTTCTCCGTTCGCCGTCAAAGGAATAGGTGCAGATAGATATCGTTCAATTCGATTCCGTCTTGGGTATTTTCGTGTGTAAATGACAATGTGACGCTTTTTTACGTCGGACGACGCGCGTAGGTGGTAGATTAAGCCGAGTGGGTGGAACCTGGGAATGCATTTTACATCTCGACCGGTTGCGGTCGCCGCATAGTGTTGAGCCGCGACATTCGATTTACCGAATCGAATTCATCGAGTGCCTTACGTTTTTATAGCTCCCAGGAACGCTGAGTAGCAATTGAACGTTCCATTCCGTTGGGTGGAGTGGATGGTTAAATGTTAATGTTGAAAGCAAATTGTTTTTATAGTGAGTAATAAAATATTGTATGGATATAGACCAATACACGCGCACGTAATAGGTTTCTGGCGTGCAGGCTACGGTTCTATGGTGTCGTGCACCAAGGCGGATCGATTGAGCCCGAACGGGCTTTAAACCTTAATGTTTGTTGTTACAGATCTCTGCCAGAGCCCAGAGCGCTGTCCCCGCATTATGAAAGAGCGCTCCCATTCATACGTATGATCAAGTAGTGAAATTTCGAAGCCCGTCCGATCTTATTCAGTCATGGCTATCCTGTAAGTATCACTCGATGTCGTCGATGTTTTCTGTTTCTGTTTCAAATATTGTTTTCCTACTTTATTTTTTCTTTATCGTTGCGCTACCACGTTCGCTCCCTCGTTACGAAAAGCATGCCAAATGTATTATTTTTTTTACTCCCTTTATGATGCTGAGGCTTTCGTCGGCGTGTGACTATCAGTGCACTGACCGCGTCGGGGCCGCCGGTGCCCGCTCTTTCCAAGTACTAACCTATTTTTGTACGCGTTGATAAAAAACTTCCGACGTTTAGGCGACTATCTCATTAACTATTCGCTGCATCTGGGTGTTTATAGACGTGACGTATTATGAAACGTGCAAGCACCTAGGATAGTCAGAACAGTACTGTCCTCGTACCTCCGGTACGATATATTCGAGTCTTTATCAAGATTTTCTAAACACAAAATGGGTTGGTACTGATACCGTCGGAGAAGGCGGGTTACTGCGCGTACTCGCTTCAGCTCGCGAACACGCTCCGATCGCACTGGACCCCTCCGAGCCTTCGCTTCTTCGCGCGCTGATATCCGCGAGTACATACTATCGACAGTATTGTAACGAGGTACATACATCGTCGTCGACATGGCGTTCGTAGGCGAAAATCGTCGTAATGAATCGTAGGCGACGGAGCGGTGCGGTGCGATGCGGTGCGATGGGAACGAAGCGTCGACGGCGGGCAGTGGCTGAGCGGGTGTATCGCGTTCCAGATGGGCGGGTGGTTGCCTGCGCGGGAGACGGCGGTAGGCCACATGCGCCCGCGTCATGTGGCGCGTGCTGCTGGCCCTCGGGGCCGCGTGCGCCGCCGCGCGCGCCTCGCAGGACGTGGTGCGCACCTTCACCGACCCGGTAGCCACGCAGTCGTCCCAATTCAACCACCTGGTCGTCGATCGCAACACGGGACGCCTGTACATCGGCGCCGTCAACTGGATCTATCAACTCTCCCCCGACCTGGAAGTCGCGCAGTCCATCAACACGGGCCCCGTCAACGACTCCGCCCAGTGCACGTTTGACTGCCCGGCCAGCTTCGTTAAGAAACCGACGGATAATGTGAACAAGGCGCTCGTGATTGACTACGCGACTAGTCGTTTAATAACGTGCGGTTCGGTTTTGCAAGGGCTGTGCTCAGTTCGGAATCTGAATAACATTTCTCACGATGTGCGTGAAGTGCGCGAGCCGGTCGTGGCGAACAACGCCAGCGCGTCGACGGTTGCCTTCATTGCTCCGGGACCTCCCAATCCTCCCATGACTCAGGTCATGTACGTCGGCGTCACCTTTACTGGAAACTCACCTTATCGTTCCGAAGTTCCCACAGTGAGCAGTCGCTCCCTTGAAGATGAGAAACTCTTCGCGATAGCGCGAACGGCGGTCACCACCGGAACGAGAATGTTTGTCAATTCGCTATCCCGTGAACGTTATCCTATTAACTACGTGTACGGCTTCAGCTCCGAAGGATTTAGTTATTTCTTGACCGTTCAGTTACGAGGTGTTGGATCTGATACGTACTATAGTAAACTAGTACGCGTATGTCACGATGACGAAAACTATTACTCGTATACTGAAATACCAATGTCTTGTACTGGTGAAGGCGGTGGGAATTTTGGTTATAACCTCGTTCAAGCAGCGTTTGTTGGCAAGGCTGGTTCTGTACTCGCTAGTGAGCTAGGAATTACAGCACAACATGATGTTCTCTTCGCCGCCTTCACTCAGAGCGTCTCCATAAACACTAATACACCATCGAATATATCCGCCTTATGTGTTTACTCGCTCAAAGCAATCCGCCGTAAATTTATGCAAAACATAAAGACTTGTTTTAACGGGAACGGTTCACGAGGCTTAGATTTCATATCGCCATCTCACGCCTGTATCAGCACAAAGTTACAATCGATAAGTGAAGATTTCTGCGGTTTGGACGTCAATACGCCGTTGGGTGGCGAACAACCAGTGGAAGCGGTGCCGGTCGCCATTTTCAAAAAGAGGCTTACTGCTGTAGCTGCTACGGCAACTGGAGATTATACGGTAGTTTTCGCCGGCACCTCCGATGGCCACCTCAAGAAGATCGTTGTAGAGAGCGCCACGTCAGCATTCGAATACGGTGATATTGTCGTCGACGAAGGATCGCCAGTGAACAAAGACTTATTCTTTGATACTCAATTGATGCATTTATATGTAATGACTGAAAGAAACGTGTCGAAAGTGAAAGTTCAGGAGTGTAGCGTATATAAATCGTGTTTAACATGTCTCGGAGCCAAAGACCCTTATTGTGGATGGTGTTCTCTCGAGAACAAGTGCAGTCTACGATCGGACTGTCAAGAGGCGGCGAAGGATCCCCTATATTGGATCTCTTATCGCAGCGGACGTTGCACAACTATCAGCCAAGTAACTCCAAATCAATTGCAACGAACGACGGCTAGAACTTTAGATTTAGTAATCGAGAACTTGCCCACACTTAACGGACAATTCTTATGTGCATTTACAGCTTTAGATCGTACTCTTATAACTAATGCTACTAGGAAACCTTACGGAGTTAATTGTACTACACCGCGTACGGATACACTTCCACCTATTCCTGCTGGTCAGCATCATTTCACTGCTAAGTTATCAGTGCGCACTACTCAGGGACCTGATTTCGTAGCCACAAACTTTACATTTTTCGATTGCAATACTTATAGTTCGTGTACCCAGTGTGTCAGTTCCTCGTTTCCTTGCGATTGGTGTGTCGATGGCCACCGTTGCACCCACGATACCGCGGAGAGCTGTAGAAACCATATACTCGTAACAGGCGTCAGTAGAATAGGTCCCAGTTATCGCTCCGGTCCCAGTTTTTGTCCCACTATAAACTCTACATCCGAAGGCACGAACGAAATTTTAGTACCATCCGGGGTAAAGAAGGCCATAAAAGTAAAGGTTCATATAATCGGACAATTCATAGTCCAAACGAGGTTCGTGTGCCAGTTTAATATAGAGGGTCGCGTAACTCACGTAAATGCTCAACTTCTTGCCGATACTATTTACTGTGAAGCGGTAGAATTTACGTATACGTCTCGTGCCCCTAATATTACTGCTTCTTTTGCCGTCATATGGGGAGGTTCAAAGCCTTTAGATAATCCAGATAATACTCACATTCTTATTTATCGATGTACTGATATGGCGGATAATTGCGGAATATGTTTAGCTCTCCAAGAGAAATTCGGTTGCGGTTGGTGTCAGGGTTCTGACAGATGTGAAGTTCAAGAGCAATGCGGTGCTCCTAGCGTTTGGTTAAATCGTACTCAGACGTGTCCCAATCCCGAAATTCATTCCTTTAAACCGTTGTTAGGCCCATGGGATGGAGGGACTAATATAACTATCGAGGGCATAAATCTAGGTCGTAACATATCGGATATCTATAACGGTGTAACAATAGCGGGTATTAAATGTCAACCTATCATAGAATTGTACGTGAAAACTAGGCGTATTGTTTGCACAGTCGATGGACCGGGTGAAGAAGTGCCTCGGGACGGCCCAGTCGTTGTTCGTGTTGCTGACTATCGCGGTGAATCGAAACAACACTACGCGTTCGTGAATCCGAAAATAAGTGGCATTCATCCAAAATACGGTCCTCAGTCCGGTGGCACTAAATTGCGTATCACAGGCGAGTATCTTAACGCAGGAAGCAACATTCAAGCTTTTATCGATGATTTACCATGCGCTATTTTGTCTGTATCACCCGACGAGGCTGTCTGTAGAACGAGCCATTCGTATCAGTTGAAAATGGGCACGCTCCGGATGCGTTTCGATAATGGCATGCGTACTTTGGAACGTGAAAAGTTCGATTACATAGAGGATCCTGTAGTAGATTCCATTGAATCAGGTCCACCGACAGCGTCACATCGCAAACAACCCAAAGGCATCCCGTCCGGAGGGATAAACATCAAAGTAATAGGTCGTAATTTCCATTCCGTTCAGTTCCCTCAAATATATGTGTATCATGATAACAGGCCCTACATAGCCCCTTGTCGTAAACCTGATTTGGAAAATGGAGCTGAATTTCAGACCCATCTCATTTGCGAATCTCCGGGCATCGAAAGCGCTGGCCTCAATATAGATCCCGATAAGCCTTTAGAATTAGAATACGGTTTCAATATGGACGATGTTCAAAGCGTTCAAAATCTAACTTCTAAGGGTAACGGAGCTTTCCTCCTTTACCCGGATCCCATTTATGAGAAATTTGACGAAGACGTTAAATATTACAAATCTGAATATTTGACTATTAACGGTCAAAATTTAGACAGAGCTTGCACGGAAAAGGATGTCGAGGTTCGTATAGGAGAGAGTTTCTGTAACGTAACTTCTCTTTCGAGACATCAATTAACTTGTAGGCCTCCCTCTCGCGATGAGTTGCCCGATGGGGTTGACACGCCAGAGGTGGTAGTGAAAGTCGGTCGCGCTTTGACCTATAAGATAGGTAAATTATCTTATTCATCACAGGTAGGCCTACCGGCGGCTATCGGTAAGCCAGTATTATTCGGTGTTATTGCCAGTATAGTAGTACTCATATTAGTATTTGTCGTGTTTCTAGTTATGTATAGGAGAAAATCCACAGAAAATATTAGGGTATTGAAGAATATGCAGGAGCAAATGGATATTTTAGAGTTAAGGGTAGCTGCTGAGTGTAAGGAAGCATTCGCGGAGCTGCAAACAGAAATGACCGATCTAACAGGCGACGTAACGGGCGGAATACCATTCCTCGATTATCGCTCGTACGCCATGAAAATATTGTTCCCCAATATCGACGAACATGCCGTCCTTCAATGGGAACGCCCAGAGCTTATTAGGAAAGAAAAGGGTCTCAGAATGTTTGGACAGCTCATAATGAACAAAACATTCCTATTATTATTTATTCGTACTTTAGAAAGCAATAGATATTTTTCCATGCGCGATCGTGTTAATGTAGCTTCACTAATTATGGTAACTTTACAAAGTAAGATGGAGTATTGCACGGACGTATTAAAGACGTTGCTAGCGGAGCTTATAGAAAAGTGTATGGAAGGCAAGAGTCATCCTAAACTGTTGTTGCGTCGTACAGAAAGTGTAGCCGAAAAAATGTTGAGCGCTTGGTTCACTTTCCTATTATATAAATTCCTTCGCGAATGCGCAGGCGAGCCGCTTTATCTATTGTTTAGGTCGATGAAAGGTCAAGTAGATAAAGGACCCGTAGATGCAATAACCTCCGAAGCGCGTTATTCTCTTAGCGAGGAGAAACTCATTAGGCAGTCGATAGACTTCAAA
Source organism: Grais stigmaticus (assembly GCA_018251695.1). Lineage (NCBI taxonomy): Eukaryota > Metazoa > Arthropoda > Insecta > Lepidoptera > Hesperiidae > Grais > Grais stigmaticus. The sequence goes on from DWPN01000020.1 coordinate 6,759, forward strand.
GCGATGACTGTGAGCGTGTCCATATCGCAACAGACGATCTTCGTTAGCGGTTTAGAGGCTACTACAGAAAACGTGCAAGTTAAAGTTCTCGACTGTGATACGATTAGCCAAGTAAAAGAGAAATGCTTAGACGCTATTTACCGTGCAACGCCATATTCTCAAAGGCCAAGTCGTGACGATCTAGACTTGGAATGGCGTACGGGTGCATGCGGTCGATTAATTTTGTATGACGAAGACAGCACTACTAAATGCGAGGGCGAGTGGCGCAAGCTCAATACTCTCAATCATTACCGCGTTCCTGACGGCGCGTGTCTCAGTCTCGTAGCTAAACAGAGTTCCGTGTACAACCTTTCCAACATGGAGAAAAACGATAAGTCGCACACTTACGAAACGCTCAATAGAGGTAAATACGGTTCAGCTAGTCCCCCGGCCAGTCCCCTCAAGTACGAGCACGGGGGTGGCTTTAAATACTGGCATCTCGTGAGGCATCACGACGGTGACGCGCACAAAGAGGGAGAGCGTGGAAACAAAATGGTTTCCGAAATATATCTTACGCGTCTTCTCGCCACCAAGGGTACGTTGCAAAAATTCGTCGATGATTTATTCGAGACTATTTTCAGCACTGCGCATCGCGGCTCGGCGTTGCCTCTCGCCATAAAATATATGTTCGACTTCCTCGACGATCAGGCCCTTCAGCACGCGATATCCGACCCCGAAGTAGTGCACACTTGGAAAAGTAATTCTCTCCCCTTACGTTTCTGGGTAAATCTTATCAAAAATCCCAATTTCGTCTTCGACGTGCACAAGTCCAACACTGTCGATTCTTGCTTGTCCGTCATCGCGCAAACTTTCATGGACTCATGTTCCACGTCTGACCACATCCTCGGCAAGGACTCTCCCTCGTCCAAGCTTCTGTACGCTAAAGATATTCCGGTGTACAAGGAATGGGTGGAACGTTACTACGCCGATATAAAATTGATGCCGGCGATATCCGATCAAGATATGAACGCGATGTTAGCGGAGGAGTCGCGCCTCCACACCAAGGAGTTCAACACGAACTGCGCGCTGAACGAGCTGTATGCGTACGCGGTGAAGTACAACGAGCAGTTGATGGTGACGCTCGAGGAGGACGAGTTCTCGCAGAAGCAGCGGCTCGCGTTCCGCCTCGAGCAGGTCCACGGCCTCATGGCGCACGAATACAACTAGTGAGCGCCCGCGGCCCGTGTCCGCCGAGGCCCGTACCCACCGCCCTGTATATACTGCCCCCGCACATATCTATGCTGGCAAATGTTGTATATATTAGATAGTGTACAGTCTTTAATATTGTAATTTTTGTATAATTTCAGCGGTCCGATGTCGTTTTTTAATTTTATATAATGAACTTTGTATTGATTTTACACGACGAACCCGACCGGCCGCGGTCGTGCCACAGTATGCATCGTAAACTAAAATTGTGTATGTCTGTCTATGTGTGCTCGCGTCGTACGAGTTATTGTTACGTCGAATCGGTGTAAAATGTGTGTCGCAAATGAAATCGCATGTGAGCTCGCCGGCGATCGCTGCGTCGCTCGCCGCCGGGCAATTTTTAAATTTGTACTCGCAGTCTACTTAACGAAATATACCGACAGTGAACCGGTGAACGATTCCATTAATAAATATCGTCGAATGTAAAAATTTTGTTTGATTGTTTGCACGCGCAGCGCCATTGTCCGCGTCCGACGAAAGCCCCCGCGCCTCGGCAGCTATCGGCAGGGAGAACGCGGTGCGGTGCCGCCTCGCCTACGCTAGTACCGAGTCCCTCCGGCCCCGGGGTCGCGCTCACCTCTCATGTCCACCACTCACAATGTGTCACGCGCTTTGCGTACTGGCGAGGCGGCAAGGATGAACCGACGCGGCCCTGCTGTTTCAGCCGGTACGTGCGGATCGCGGCGCGCGCGGCATTCGCGGTCCTCAACAACCTATACTGCATCCCCGCTTACGTGATGTGGATGATGGCGCTGCGCCTCACGAGACCCTTGTACGCCCCCCTCTATTGGAAGATCGAAGGCCTCATGTATCACTGGTTGCTGTCGATGGTGTCGCTGTGGTCCTGGTCGGCTGGATATGAAAGTAAGTCGTTTTGAAATTAACACGCTACAACAACGAATATACACACCTGTTTATATAGAAAAACAATTCAAAACACGTGACTCAATCGTTATTAAGTAAATTCTAAAGGAGTTATTGTACGCACTAACTAAAAGGTTAATCACATGGTAAAGTGACGCATTGACAGACCTACATATTCTTGATTCTAATAAGTCGTGCGTCACCCCTTCGAGGGATGATTGCGATGTACACAGTATTCTGAAGCAGGTAAAATAATTCAACGAATCGTCAAATACTCTGCCTACCCTCTGTTTGAAGAGCAACGGAATAATTATCTACCTCCCGAGTTTACGATGTTCAAAAGCACTCTATACAACGAGAGAATTCAATGTAAACTTACGCATTATGTAAAGGCCACTTCATGAACAGCTGGTAAAACATTTTCGCTACTGTTAGCATAATCATTGATGGTGTTTGATGAAATTTATAAAATTAGTAATTTTATAAATTTCATTCGCTATCCCGGCGAACTTCGTACCGCCTCTATATACTAAACAAATAATTTGTAATAAAATAATTGCGACTTTAAAATAAGATATAAAATATCCTATCTTTCAAGTTGGACCAAACTGGACACTGTGTGCAAATTTGATTAAAATCGGTTCAGTAGTTAAGGAATCCATGGCGAACAAACAACGTGACACGTAATTTATATATATTAAGATAAGTGTGCCAATTTTCATATTCCTCCGTCCTCGCAATTTTCGTAAAAAAAGGGTACAAAGTTTTTGCTTCACGTATTAATCTATATATATAAAAATGAAACCCGTTTTCCTTGGTCACACAACATTGTTTTATATAGGCCCATACGTAAATATAAACTTAGAGTTTGGAATGCCTATATTAAAGCAAATGTTTTAATTTAATATAACTTTCAAAAAACGCGTATGCTTATTGCCTACTCTGTATCTATTTATTGTTAACTATGTTATATGTAGCTGTGATCTTCACCGTAGCAAATGTGCACAAATTAGTGTTCGACGCACAAGCACTTCTGGCAAAGTGTTAATTTCTTGTAGTGTTACTATCTCTTCTAGAAAAAACTTCTATAGAGCACTGTTTTATGCACCCAATACAATAAAGATATTAGTGTAAGTTTATAGAAGATACTTGATGACAAACTTGTTATTTAAAAAAATTTATTATATTTTTATAACACATTAAAAATTTATGACTTCGTAACAATTTATAAATAAGAAGTCTTAAATGAATAAAGAAATATGTAGAAGACAAGTTGGTCTCTATTTAAAAAAGCCGCATCATTTCAATCTGAGAGGTTTGAAACGCTGTATTCTTGCGGGCATTCTATTCGTTTTTTGTTGCGCTATGCAGGAAATTAGCTTCTATTGCGATGTCGACGCTTTTGGTAAGCGAGTGAAACGAGGACGTTTTCACAGCGCCTGCTATACGGCTCATAGCGGCAACCAGAGGAAAATGTAATTAAAAATTCCGTGAGCATTTTGCGCTCGCAACAAGATAGTGTTGCCGGCACTCGAGGGTCGTTGTCATGACTGCCTCTTGGGAAGTATTCGCCTGTAATTAGACTTCTACGCTGTAAAAGTCTTCATCGCTTATATTTTTTACAACCACCTCGTACTGTAATCTGAGTGCCGGAGATAGCGCAAAATTTGGTCTCCAGTTTTCAACCAACCGCGTTCCTTACCTTTCACGGTCCCGTATACATAAGGCGCATAACACACATTAAACATTCTAGAAAATAATATGCATTTTTATTAAAAACATTCAAAATATTAACGATGTGCTATTAACAACATTTGATTTAATTGTGACGAACTAAATGAAC
>DWPN01000021.1:0-10678 GCA_018251695.1 Grais stigmaticus
AACCTTCCAGGCGCCCCGGGCGAGTCACCCGTTACCGTACAATATAATAAATGCGCGCCCACTCAGCTTTCGGCGCCCTGGGCGGCCGCCCGGTGCGCCCCACCCTAAAGTCGGCGCTGTAGATGCGTTCCTTATTATGGTTATTATGTTTCGAGATGGATAAAAATACATTCAATGTCATCTAAACTTAATTTCCAGGGCCTCAACTCATCATAACAGTGAGAGCGCAGAATTTCTTCAGCGGCGATTGCTTGAGAGGCTACGCAGTGGTCCTTCTGCCGCCCACCACCGGCACGCACCAGCTCTCAGCGCCCTTGCTCCGCCCAAGACCAGCCACGTTGTTGGGGGAATGGCTGGCTTGGTTGACTGGACGGTACCCTGAACTGGCCGATCCCAAGATGCTCGCTCACGGGAAGGAGAATTATTGTATGTATTGGTAGATTTCGTCATTGTTTCACATTATCATCGTCATCAACAACCCATTATTGTCCCACTGCTGGACACGAGTCTTCTCTCAGAGATGAGAAGGATTTTGACGGTAGCCTACCACGCAGGCCCAGTGCCGATTATCAGAATCTTGCCCATAATCATTACTAATCTATCCATCCGTCCATTAACCTTTGGAGGTGACAGCTGGACATAGGCCTCCCCTAACTGGCGCCAATACACCCGGTCCAGCGCCTTCTGAATCCAGGGGTGTATTTCTAGGTGGACTAATGACCTTTCTTCTTCAGGTCACCACCAGTTCACCAGTTCACCTGGTTGAAGGGCGGCCTGTGCTCCTTTTGCCAATGGGCAATAGGAAGAAACATAGAAGTTGAGCATGAGCAGTCACAGTTTTCGGAGATGTGTGTCCGATCTTCGATTTCGGAGATGTGAGTCTACGCATCGATAACAACGTGCGCATGAATATTGCCATAAGCGGTCACTCATCCAACTACCGACCGCGCCCGAGGTCGCTTAACTTTTTCCATCGTTTACGAACTACACAAGCCGCTGGGCTATGGGAGTACTGGTACAATAACCTGCTTTATCGTGAGATCCACGAAAGGTCGGGGCATTGACCTGATTAGTTTTCTTTAAGTAATAATAATATCTAGTTGATGACGAGTTTCGACCGAGATTTTGCACGAAACAGCAATTAACTCATCGATTATGATTGTTAATTAATTAAGTCTTTACTAATTTAAGTATATTTCTGTGTCCAATAGTACCGGTTATGAATTGTCGCTAATACGTTTCAAGAGATTTTTTAATAGTAATGTCGGTCGATTTCGAAACTATAAATTTCTTGGAGGTTTATTCACGGACATAAATAAGCTTATCATTCAAAAATAGCTTCAATTCATAAATAAGCTTATCAATCAATAAGCACTAACACGTACCTAAGAGTTTTTCCGTGAATATAAAATAACCCTATGTACAATTTCATTTATGTTTTAAACACTAATAGGGTAAAAGGTCCGCGAAATACTCTCGGATATTGTTGCGGAGGAGTCCCTAACCTCCCAAGGTAGGGGTGACTGCCCCGAAATAAAAGAAGGAATTACAATACACTGGTTTAATGCACAGTTCTTAATTAGCGACTGCCGGGCGGTCAGGTGCGGACTGAGCTCGGAGAGAGACGCAGTGCCCGGCCGCGGTGAGGGCGCGGGAGGGAGGCGCCCCGCTGTCCTGTCCGCAGGAACATGGCGCGTTCATACTCCCCGCCTTGAAGTTTCTTCAAAATTTGCTGGAATGAGGGGACATATCATTGTATATGCCCTCCGTATGATGCCCTTGCGGGTCTTGATGTCGGCCACTCTAGCCACCCCATCAGCTCCAGGTAGAAGTCGTGTAATTCGTCCCAATGGCCATTGCAGTGGGGGTGCAGTCTTGTCCTTAATCAGAACCAGGTCTCCCACACGTAGTTCTCCCTTGGATCGATTCCACTTGGCCTTCTGTTGAAGCCACAAAATATATTCATTAGAAAAACGAGACCAGAAATGTTGTTTTAACAGCTCTATTCGATGAAACCGCTGGAGGGATGTTATCTTCGAATTTGCAATATTAGGCTGCGGCAACGATAACAAAGATCTTCCAATAAGGAAATAAGCGGGAGTGAGTGAGGTTAGATCTGATGGATCGTTGGAGAGTGGAGTTAAAGGTCTCGAATTGAGAATTGCTTCCACTTGAATCAAACAAGTAGCCATTTCTTCGAAGGTTAAATTAGTTGTAGTTAAAATACGTTTCAAGTGATATTTTATTGATTTAACGGCTGATTCCCACAAACCACCAAAGTGTGGAGTGTAGGCAGGAATAAAGGAAAAATTGATACCTCTGTCTACAAAGTCCGTTGTGAAGTCCTGTGAAAGAAGTTGAGTTAACTCATTAAATGCCCCAACAAATGTAGTTCCATTGTCGGAATAAATATTAGATGGTTTCCCCCTTCGAGCCACAAAACGACCGAGAGCAGCTAAGAATGCCTCTTTTGTTAAATCTGATACAAGCTCGAGGTGAACGGCTCGTGTAGCTAAACAAATAAAGACACAAATAAAACATTTAATTAATTGACAACCTCTACCTTTACGATTGGCTATCATTATTGGCCCGGCATAATCTACACCAGTATCTAAGAACAAAAATTCAAGGTGCAACCTTTCTTTAGGTAGGTTTCCCATAATGGGTTGTATAGTTTCCCCTTTATGCCTACGGCACTTTACACATAATCGTGTGATATTGCGCGCTAGCGTTCTACCACATAATATCCAATAATTATGCCTGACTGAAGCTAGCAACAACTGTGGTCATGCGTGTAAAAGGTTTTTTGTGAAACATATCAAATATAAGTGTACTTAAATGATGTTTGCTACTCATTAAAATCGGATGTTTGACATTGTAGTCATAAAAAGAATTAGTAAGTCTGCCCCCTACCCGAATGATGTCATCAGAATCTATAAAAGGTGATAAGCATAAAAGCCTATTTTTCGGAGGTAACGGCATTCCTTTCTTTAAGTTATAGTATTCGTTAGGAAAGGAATGTTTTTGAGATATTTTAATGAGAGTATTAGTTGCAATGTTTAATTCTGATAATACTAGAGAGCCTGAAAATGTTGTAATCTTGCGGCATTTATTTATAAATCTTAAAATATATGCAGTAACCCGTTGTAGTTTATAAAAACTAGATAATTTATTTATGAGCAAGGAAAAGGGTTGATCCTGATCTACTAAAAAAAAAGATTGTCTAAGTTCTGGTAAATTAACAGTTTCTATTGGACTAGGAAAGGTAGGCCATTGTGATGAATTTAAATGTAAAAAGTCTGGACCTGCCCACCACAGAGATGTTTGGCCTATGCGATCAGCACTGAGTCCACGCGAGGCTAAGTCTGCAGGATTGTCCTGAGACGAAACGTATCGCCACGCGTTATTGCTAAAATGCTCCCGAATTTCGGAAACACGATGACGTACGAAAGGCAAAAGCTGTGCAGGAGCAGTTGAGAGCCAGCCCAAGACTATTGTTGAGTCGCACCAAAAAACACAATCGTTAACATTAGCAGTAAGTGATTTGGATACCTTCAAACAGAGTCGTGCTCCAAGCAGTGCACCGCACAGCTCTAGTCGGGGCACAGTGGTAGTTTTAAGCGGTGCGATTTTACTCTTAGCAGCTAATAAACGAACAGTAACGATTCCGTGACTATCAACTGAACGTACGTACACACAAGCTCCGTATGCCTTTTCTGATGCATCAGAAAATACGTGTAGCTGTATGTTATCAGGTGCGTCACATGTAATCCACCTGCGTATTTTTAAATTATTAAGTGAAGGCAATGTACATTGAAAATTAGACCAAGTTTTTTGTATGTAGTCAGGTACGCGTTCGTCCCATGAACACTTATCAATCCATAGTTGTTGCATAATAATCTTAGCTTTAACAATGCATGGAACGACAAGGCCAAGAGGATCAAAAATTTGAGCTATAGTTGATAAAATGTTACGCTTTGTCACAATATTATTAGAATTTATATTTATAGTATACGAAAATGTGTCATCAAAACAATTCCAATTTAAACCTAACGTTTTCGATAACTCATTGTAACTTAAGTCTACCAAGTCAGTATTGTGAGTTTCGTGAGATAAGTTTTTTAGTATATCCTTTGAATTAGAATGCCACTTTCTCAAGTTAAATTGTGCCGATTTTAATGTTGAAGTTATGCCACAACATAAATGAAGCGTATCTTCAATGGTTGATCCGCCAGAAATAAAATCATCTACGTAAAAATCATGCAATAATGATTTTCCTACAACCTTGTCAAAACACTCATGAGCAAGCTGCACTAAGCATCTAGTTGCCAAGTATGGAGCCGAAGCAGTGCCATAAGTCAATGTATTCAATTCATATGTTGTGAGTGGTTGTGTTGAATCGGACCGCCATAAGACTAATTGTAAGCATCTTTGATTTTTTGTGACATAAACAAACCGATACATTTTTTCGATATCTGCAGTGACTGCATATTTATGTTGACGAAATCGAATTAAAATAGACAGAAGGTCATCTTGAATAGTCGGACCAATCATTTGTATGTCGTTGAATGATTTGCCAGACGTTGTTACAGCAGATGCATCAAAAACAACTCTCAATTTTGTGGTGGAGCTTGATTCTCTCAAAACTCCGTGATGAGGTAAATAATAGTGTGGTTGTGAAATTTGTGTCTGAACAGGGGACATGTGTCCAAGGCTGATGTATTCATCCATAAAATTGACATACATAGCCTTAAAATCTGGGTCTCGCTCTAATCTACGTTCCAAAGATAAAAATCTACGTTTAGCTATTTCAAAAGAATCGCCTAAAGTGTCGGGTGATTCTTTTAACGGTATCGTAACAACAAATTGACCCTTCTTATCTCGTAATGTGGACCTTATAAAGCTCTCTTCACATGCACGTTCCTCTAACGTGTATTCATGTTTCGAAGGAATTGTATCAAGCTCCCAAAATCTTGTTAAATCTGTTTCTGAATGTTCAGACTGCGTAAACATACTTCTACAACGACTAGAATGAGTGTTATCATTTTGTATGACCCCAGAAATAATCCAACCTAACTTTGATTCGATTAGAGTGGGCTTATTTTTTCCTAAATTAATTTTATTCGCGCCTACTATGCTCCAAAACGTCTCCGCTCCTACTAGGATGTCTACGGATGACGGAACGTTAAACGTAGGGTCCGCAAGGTGAAGACCAGACGGAAAAGTTAAGTTATGCGTCTTTATAAGTGTATTCGGTAATGATGACGTAATCTCAGGTAGAATGAAGCAGTCGATGCTCATTCTGAAACTACTAATAGAAGATTCAATCGTAATCGAACATAATTGTGAAGTATCTGATATTAAATTATTTATACCTATAACGGTCGAACTAATAGCATGAGTTGGAATGTTAAGTTTACGTAAAAAATCTTTAGTTACAAAATTCGCCGTACTGCCATTGTCCAGAAGAACTCGGGCATTATGAGGCTGTCCACTAACGTCGAGTACTTTCACCAGCGCTGTGGATAGTAAAACATGTAACTTTAATGAATTATTCGCAGACAATGCAACGTTATTAGTTTGCATGTGATTAACTTCTTGATCGACATGGAGTAACGTGTTGTGTTTTACTTTGCAATATTTACAACAATTTAACCGGCAAGAACTGACCTTGTGACCGGGCCTTAAGCAATTAATACAGATATTGTACTTATTGACTCTTTCAATGCGATCCTCAACAGCTAAATTTCTAAATTCCGGGCAAGTAAACAAGAAATGAGATTGTTGACACATTGGACATGAAAAAGATTTTGAAACCTTGTCCGCGGTTACAATAAAACTTTTAGATTTTTGTGAAGGCGATTGAGTTGCTTGTGCATCCTCAAGAGTCTCCAATAAGTCAGCTCTGTTGCTAAGAAATTTAATAAAAAAAGATAAGGTTGGCGTATCATTTAAAGTATTTCGGCTTTCTTCCCATTGACGTTTTGTTACGTTATCCAATTTTGACGACATAATATTTATAATTAATGTATCCACCAGCCAATGATCAACTGACTGTGACCCTAAAGTTGCTAAAGCGCGTAAATTTTTATTAGTAACATCAATTACATTACGCAGAGATTTACTGGACTCTTTATGAAATGATTCTACTGAGAATAACGCTTGTACATGATTATTAATTAGTAAGCGCTTGTTATCGTACCTTTGACATAATAACTCCCAAGCAACGTTATAATTCTCGCCCCTAAAATCTAAATTGTCAATAACTAATAAGGCATTACTTTTAAGTGACGCTCTCAAATAATGCAACTTATCAATATCATTTAGCTCCTCGTCAACATGAACTAAAGAGATAAAAGTATTTTTAAATTCCAGCCAGTTATGATAGTCGCCCGAAAAGGTAGGTAATTCGACAACCGGTAACTTAACGCGTTTTTTGTGTCCATGTATGCCACAAGAGCTTACCAACGAGTTGTCATGCGATGATGCTTTGCTGCTGCGTGGAAGTAAACAACGAGCGCGGGATACTAGATCGTAGTACTGGCTTTCAAACTGCTCTCGCTCTGCGTACTGCTCATCGGGATTTTCCACCAATTGCTCGATTTCAGTCTGTAAAGCATCATATTTTCCATATAAATTATTTATTTTATTTAAACGAATGTCCAACTCGGATAACTGACGTTCGCTCAACTTCTCACAGGTTTCAACAATAGCTAAATAAGAAGCGAATTGGGTAAGCTTTGCCTTAACAGAACCACGTTTTCTAGCTAATTCGCTTATTTTAAGTTCAGTTGCCATTGTAAAATTAGAGATAGAAGAGAAAAAAAATTAAAGAGCGAAAGCAAAAACTTAAACTGGCCGAATAAAGCTAAAAAGAATTGCAAAAAGTAATAAGATGCCGTGCTTATGCGAGAAGCGCAGAGAAGTAAAGATAAATTGAAAAAAAAAACAAGAACGCTGCGTCACGCAGCCACGTGCCACACACGCCTGTGAAAGAAACAAAAACACGTTAATATCAACAGAATTTTTAGTTCGTAATCCTTACGATTTGATTCTAAGCAGATAAAATATTAAATGATGATAAATACTCGAAATTATTAAAACTTTTTATAAAATTATTTATATAAAACTAATATTTCTATAAAACTATTTATAAAAAATCAAATTTTGTTAATATTTTAAGATGAGTATGATAAAGTAAAATGATGTAATATGAGAATTAAAAGGCGTTCATATACAAATAAAGCACTTAAAATGAAATTCTAATGATATTTGAAATGAGTGAATGATCATGGATTAATGAGATTAATGAAACGGCTTTGATTCGTGGAGAAACTTAATGAATAAGATGGGATGCATGAAATGAAAAAAAAATGAAATTATGGATAATGGATGATAATGATTGATGAATGATGGATAGTGATAAAACAAAGGAATATGGAACGATCTCACGGTTACTATGCGCAATGACGTTCCTCGGTGTTGTACCTACAAGTAGCCGCCCGTTGAATTTTTGAATTCGTTATCGATGAATGCGTCGACTTGAAGCTTGTTACGGCGGCCGTAGCGCAAAGTCCGTTACAATTGAAGCGTCGACGTTCCAAACGAGTCACAAATTAAATCGCTTTCAAACTGTTTCCTCTCGCTTCTTAAAGGGCTTCGAAGGACCAAATGGAACGGAGGAGTCCCTAACTTCTCAAGGTAGGGGTGACTGCTCGGAAATAAAAGTAGAAAATTATAAAAAATAAACTGGTTTAATGCAAAGGAATGTCGTGTGCTCGCTTTTATTCTGAATCTGTGACTGCCGGGTGGTCAGGATCCGAATGAGCTCGCAGAGCCCGGCCGCGGTGTGGGCGCGGGAGGGAGGCGCCCCGCTGTCCTCCAGCGCTCGATGTGTAAGCGCAGGAACATGGCGCGTTCAATTCTAGTGATAATAATGCTGTTTTCATTAGATACCAAATCGGTATCTAATGAAAACAGTTTCAGTTTTTACCTGTCTATCTTTTGCCATTTTGTTTCGAATGCCGTCTTGAAGTTGGATTTTTTCAGTGTGCTGTAGGTTGTAATTCTTATACGGGTTATACTAATCAAGCCGTCCGTGCGACACGCATTTTGATGGGAGATTAAAAAAAAATATAGTTCGCCAATTGGACTTGATTATTTTTATAATACTATTCTTCAAATCAAACTTTTTCATTTGATATCCATAATGTGTTGGTTGTAAAAATACATAATCCGCCAATTTTAGTTTACCATTATGTGTGTCAAATTTGAGATCAACTAATCTACAGTTACAATATGCATGCCTTCAACTTATATTACTTACAACATTGCATTATTTCAACCGAAAATTGTTATTTTCTTTGTAATGTCCTTTTTATGTCACTTTATCTTTGTACTATCTTTTAATATATTTTTTTTAGTTGAAACGTATTGTTATTGAATTAATATTTAACTATGTTACTTCAGGATAAAGTAACTTTCATATGATGAAAGAATTGTCGCCATTCCTTTGGTAGTTTTTGAATTTTTCGATAACAAACAAAACAAAAAAATCTTTCCTCTTTATTATATTAGTGTACAAAAAATGAATTATGAATGTACATATATGACAAAGCTTTTTTGCATCACGGCGAACTTTGTACCGATTCAATACTTCATGATTGTCAATACTTGATTAAAAGCATCGCAAGATGCTTTTACTTGCTCTATTGACTTAGGGAATTCGTATGCGGGCGGATGCCTCTTAGCCTGTGGTTCTTCTGTCATCTATAATTAGGGTGCCATTGGGCATACAAATTATACTTATAAATATTTTTTAAATTATTGACCGCTTCACCGCCCGGCTTATGTTAACTTAGTGCCCGACTTAGGAGTATGTTCTTTTTTATGCTTTTGTGTGTTTTACTAAAAGAAACAGCCGAAATGACCTATAGTTTAAAGTATTTTTTGCCGATATTATTCTACATAATGGGAAATAAAACAATTAAGACAGGACTAAAGTAGGAAAAAATCACATTGTAATATTTAACAAAATATATTAAATGTCTTTGGTTTTAAAATTGTAGTAACAGTGCGAATGACTTCCAATAACTGTGAATATATGATTTTGCTATTAAAAACAGGTAAGTTTTTGCTTTCGAACGCGCTACTATTAATATTCTATAAGGCGTTAGGCACCTAAACAAAATGAATAGACATATGACAATTACAGTCGCGTGAACAATGCGCTTTTTAAAGTAGTTTATGGGTTTAGTCTGAATAATTTATTATCTTAAACAATTGTATCAAATTTTGTCAAAAATTGCTCAACCACTGGAAGTAAAACACGTGGGCATGGAAAAACAACTGTATGTCGAAGACCTGAGTCCAATGGACACAACTGTTATTCTTGAACTCACTTTACATTCTAAAATACAACAGAGACCCTATATCTCTCAGTCTTAGTTATACGGTACTAGAAATTAAGAAATTATGCTTTCTAAAAAAGTCTTCTTCTTATTTTAGACTAGCTGCACCCCGCGGTTCTTAAGTTGCTCCGCTCCTGTGGATCGTAGCGTGATGCTATGCCTACAGTCTTCTTCAATAAATGAACTATCCAACACAAAAATAATTTTTCAATTCGACCCAGTATTTTCTGAGATTAGCGCGTTCAAACTTACAAACTTTTCAGCTTTATATATTAGTATACTATTCATATAACAACACTATTTAAGAAAGATATTGTTTCTTATGTCATGTTTGCATATTTTAAAAGATTTTCCTTATCCTTACCTACTTTCTTTGTAGGTATTGAAATTCTGCCAATCTGTACTTGATTTTCGTTTAAGATCTTGGCCTTTTTGTTGTTTGCCAGTAAACTCATGCTCAATGGGATTATAATGAAATGAAATAGGAGGACGACCAGTGTGGCGTAGTGGTCAACATGCCGGACTGCCATTCATAGGGTCCTGGGTACGATTCCCAGCGGGGCAGAAATTTGAATGATGAATTTCGATTTCTGTTTCTGGTATGGGTATTTGTGTACTTGTCTTTGTATGTGTCCATGGCATCCACGCACAGGGAGTCCTAGTGTGGGGCTATAAGTGTGATGCGTTATAAAAAAAATGAAATGATTATTTATTTGCTTAAATTTTAATAATCGTTGTAATTTAACTATAATAAACAAAATAGTTTGGGAATCCCTGGTTTAGAGCCTGTTAAAAGTCGGAAATGCCGGACAGTATCTAATTTTCCCGGACACGTAGTTATGTCCAAAGTCCAAGTATGTCCGGCTATAACCGGACGCTTGGTTACGCTAGTTACATAGAAGCAAGTTTTCACTATCAGAAAGTAAATAAGCGCTACGCTAACGTAATGTGCTTTGAAAGGGACAGAATCTTGTTCCATGTTAACTATCTTTCATCAACAGTTTAAGTTCTCTGTACCTTTAATGGAACAAGTTTATTGATAAATGCCACAGAGTATAATCCCACGCACTTCGCTTATAACCTAGAAAGCTGGTTAACCGAGTGTACATGATTTTGACCTTGGTAAGATTCTCATGTTATCCTTTAGATGTGTCTACAACTGGTTTTATATATCGTAAAGAGATTATTTCTATGCAAATAAAATGATAATATTAATTTTCTTTTAATTACTATTAAACTAGTGGTAAACTAAATGTCATTTTAGTAAC
>DWPN01000022.1:0-10665 GCA_018251695.1 Grais stigmaticus
TACTTACCCAGTTCAATAAATAAAGCCCTCTGTATGTTCCCAGGGCAAACAAATAATGAGATGTAATACTTTCAGCTTCTCCTGTTTTTGAAACCAAAAACAGTTGTGGCAAAATTGCTACAGACTCCAAGTAAATAGAAAACGTCCATAATATCTGTAAAGCATGACAATGTTATTATCAAACATCCTACACAGTGTCATAAAACTCTAAATTACTAATCAGACTGTAACTATGATTGCAAAATAAAATAATTTAATTACAAACAACATACCTCCAGGACAGTAAACTCGCGATTAATCAATAATGCTAAGATCACAGATGGAATGAGCAGGAACTCGATTCTGAACGTGTCGTGGTTGTGGTCATATGTGGCTCTAAATTTAACATACATCAAATACACTGTGGCGTACGAAGCCGCGATGAACACAACCTTCATAACAGTGTTGTACGCCGAAACGAAAGTCGTTAGCAAGTCAAGGTACCTCGTTGTGTACACAATAGCAAACATAATCTGAGATTTGCCCGATATTCCTGGAAAGAATCCACGAATAGTTTAATAAATTAAAACACAGCCAGTAATCACCCAAACATGCCGGCATAAATCAATTTACCTGCACATGATCTGGTTTTCCATATTTTCATTAACAATATTATTATAGCTAGGAGGTGGGATAAATCGGCGAGCAAGCGGAATATATTCATTTTTTAATGTTTTACAACGTAGCTTATGTTAGACGCCGCGTAAACCAACACTCGACAGCCTCTTCATTCGAGCAAAAATGACGTGGCTGAACTGACAACGTATACCAAATATCGCCAGATCAAAAAAAATAGGTAATCAAAAAAGTAACCATCATAATCGGGTAGTAATTCCTAATGAAATCTACCTAGTACCTCTCTTAAAACATTACAGTCTTACAACACTTATTTAGCCATATAATTGACAGATTAACAAGATACCGATTGTATCTGTCCCCTCTCAAAAGAAACATTGCGCGGGATTTTTCCGGGAAAAAAATAGAATAGGGGCGACGGGATTATGCCCCGGGCGTATCTAGATGTGACAGATTAGCGGGTAATTTCCTCTAAATTGATATCTCAAGAGTTTTTTCCCGTCTTTTTTCCCCTCCCGGGATCTGAAATATTGTTAGTCATCACTGTTTACGAGGTCGAGAAATCTTCGACGTAGATTGAGGGAAGTTTGACACTTCACGAGTCGAGTTAGGGACTTCGTAATAGTTTTAGTGTCAGATTTTGTAAGGAGCATTATCGTAGGCAATGTTGTTTCATACTCTTTTGATAGAGGTATTAAGCTAAGGAGCTTACAGTCAAGACTTAAAATGTTTTATAGTTATATAATTCTCGATTACCATTTAATATTGGTTAGAGATTGGCCTTCAGTTCCAGTGAATCCTGGTTTGAATCGAACCACATTGAATTTTGTTCAGAATTCTCTGGAAAAGATTTTGGTACCAAAATTATATCTATTAGATTCATGGTCGATGAATTACAGATGAAAATTTTTTTGCTCATCGATCAGACACCTGACTGATGTCGTAAATGTTTCTTTTTTGTTGCGTGTTATTATATCTATATGCTGACTTTTTCTTAAATTTGATTTTTTAATATGCGTAGCAACGCGCGCGGGTACACCTAGTAAGTAGGTACATAAATATGGTGTATATTTAAGTACATAAGCTCTCTTACGTCACACATGTTTAAAGCGGTATTCGAAAACAACATCAATCTTTATACTTCCGTAATTTGAGGCAGACGCTGTGGGCACCATGACAAGCCACGACTACCACACATAACACACAGGTAGGCGATTCTCGAATCAAATACACATAAATTTCCCCCCTATCGCTCTAAAGTGTAAAACTAGAATGGCGTGCAACGAATCCGAGATGATATCATTATGTGGTGTACCGTACGCCGCATGTCTTACAGCAATTTGTATACTGTATCAAACGAGGGGCAATAAAATACGTACACGTTCACTTATCCAACAATTTACGCAATCTGTGTCTAGTTTAACTCGGTCTGCTCTCCCCCCCTTTTTCGTTACATTGGTAGTAGGTGGCGGGGATTCGAGGTGTGAAACAGGGGTCAAAGTAAGCTGGTGGTGTGAGCGGCGCGTGCGATGAGCAGGCGATAGGTTGTCGTGCTCTGGTTGCCAGGTAGGTCGATGGATCCTTTTCGTTGGCAGTTCAGTGTTGCAACCTGAGATGTCTTGTGCCAATTAACCTATATGGCACTAAGTGTTACATTCATGTCATTGCGCGGCCGGCGTTGAAGTTTTAATTCGCGTAACTAGCTTTTTACTGCGTATTTACTTAGATATTTTTCTTTTTATGTATAAATAACTATACAATGCGTTTATTTGAGATGAACCAAACGACCCGTATAGTGCTATGGTTAACATGCCAGACTGTTAATCGAAGGATCCTTGGTTCGATTCCCAGCAAGAGAGATTTTTGAATGAATTCAGATTTCTGGTTCTGGTCTGAGTGTTTGAGTATCTTCTTGTCTTGGTATGTGTCCATGGTACCCACTACACAGGGAAATGGATTTGTGAGTGTAAAGCGTAAAAAGTACATTTAACCAGGACTTAATCATTTCAGGTCAGAAAGTGGTCTCTTTTTGCCAATTTTATTTTAATCATTAGTTTTTTGCTTTAATAGTAATTTTCTGTAGAATACCTATTAAAAAAAATATGTAGTTTATTTAGTAGGTAAAAGATACGTTAGGTACGTATACCTCGTATATATAATCTGGTAACTAGATACATTGATTCATTTCATATTGAACTGATCCCATACATTCTCGAGCACCCGTCGTCGCCTACGCGGTGCACTATTGATTGCGACGGGTACTCGCTGATTTATACGGACAGCGCTAGCAGTAGCTCCTGGCAATTAGTCGGATTGTTTTGTACCGGGAAATGTACACCTGTGATTGAATATTATGATCTGAACAATAAATAAACAACGTTTTACACTCACACTACCACACTAGGATTCCCTAACTAAGACATGGGTGCCATGGACACATACAAAGACAAATACACAAACACCCAGACCAGAAACAGATCTATCTGTCTAAATTCATCATTCAAATTCCTACCCCGCTGGGAATCGAATCCAGGACCCCCGAACAACAGTCCGGCATGACACTGTAGAGCATCAAAAACCCCTAACCCAATATTGTATTAAGACACTACCTTCTCCTGAAACCAAATTCAGAAATTACTTCTGCTCATCCCTACTTTAGCCATCTATTCCCATAACAAAAACATCCTGAAACTCCTGCAGGATCCCACAGTTGACAAAACCAGGAGATACCACGTTGCGTGCCGACCGCCAGTGTAAACATGCGTTTATTATCGAAGCCATAAAACGTAGCGTTTATTGGGCCAGTGTGGGTGGTCCCTTACTCTTAGTGAACAAATATGAAGACAGAAATAGTCAAGTGTTTGGATTTGCTATTTAGGATATTAACTTTCATCCACAAATTCCCGTATAACGTGATAGGAAAACAGGGATAATGAGAGTTTTAAACAATACGATTTATTTGGACAGTAGGTCCGATAGATCTGACTTCAATAGATCGTTCATGGTCGCAGTGGTATTTAGGTTTTAAGTACTTTTCTGGCTGACTGCAACCTTCTTATGTTCCAGTACTGGGAACACGTATCTCACTACAAATGGGTAAGGCGTGGAGCACACTCCACCACGCTGCTCTAATGTGGGTTGCTGAAGATGGCCACTAGCCATCCCGTCTGTCGAACCTATCAAAGGGTCAATGGCAAGGTTGGCTGTCATCCGTCGATGATTTTTTTCCCTTTACACTTTACATAAATACAAAAATCAGTTTTATAGGTAAGTAGTAGAAATACAACAAAGACTTTCAGTAGGACATCAACTCAATTTAATTTAACCGAAGATTTGAACATCTTTTGCCTTGTTTGTGGTGGCACTAGCACTCCATCTATTGCTGTTGTAAAGCCACAAAACTGATTTGAAATGACACTGGACAAGGGACATTTCACCTCAGGGGTGGTGGTAGCGACGCATCCACTTACAACCTCAGATATAATTTTAGTCTTATTTGAGTTTGGATGTGAATGTTCATACTGCACATTATTAACATCCCGCCTACATGCTCTTTTGCTACTCCCTTGAAGTAAAAAAAAACTAAAAGTTTTCGTTCAACGTTAATCGCTAAGTTATTTTCGGAAAAATCAAATTAAGTTATTAATTCAGTATTTTTAAACCAGGATCACAGCGGCTATAAGAACATAAAATTATGTATCATTCAAATGTGTGTATATACGCAGAAGCTGTGAGAACCTATCACTCTGAGAATTTATGTGCTCCCGGTAGTCGTCGGATTAAGCAATCAATAACAATCGAAAACTATTAATTGTCGGTCGGTACACTTTGTGGTTTTCTAGAACCCTAAATATCATCGGGACTTCGTGCTAACGAGGCCCAAGATCTAACCACCTTAATCCAAATCAAAAATGTAAAATTCAATCAATTTTCAGCTCTACCTCTTAGAAATAGAGATGAATTAATACTTTATGGTTCGTTAGCAAGGTTTGTGGGTCGTTTATGATGACAATTAAGCAAGTTTTACGGTTTTATTGAAGCCAGTTGCCATGTCTGTCAACTTCTGGGAAGCGAACGGACGGTCTTGTCATTAGAGATTGTAAAGGAGATGACAGTGTCGTAACGAGCGGGTAATGAGGCCTTTATGGCATCAAACCATGCAGGGATTAATTCGGTGCGACTATTTTTAGATTAAGTTATTGTACCACAGAAATTTAATTTCAAGGTTAGAAGTGAAGATTGGCGTGCTTCACATTTTTGTAACATTACGAGGAACTTTAAGGCATAAAAGGTTTTCTGTCTTTTATTTTCTTGACTTATTTTTATTTACCCATAGAGCTACGACCTGCCTCAATACTAAAGCACTATCACTGCTGCCGTATTATCAAGCACGAAGTATTTTCCTCAAGAAAGTTATTGCCAACGAATTCAACAAATTGGTCGGGAAAAAAAATGGTCAAAAATAACCTTCAGAATCCAACAATGGCTAAGAACGAACCAATCAGATGACCTCAAACTTGTTATTGTTTTTGAGGAGTACAATTTCATCATGGATTTTTGTATACTTATGATCATTTTAAACCGAAACAATCACACATCTGCATAAATCATAACGCGCACTCTAGCCTGCATAATTAAACATATCTAATGCCTATCTAAATGACAGGGGAAAATAGACTATAAGAGAACATTCACACTACCCATGTTACTTGACTGACCGTAACAAATTATGCAAGCTAGATCTTATACGATGAATTTAATTTACCGGATGTCTAGTTGCTTTACCCAGTATACAGACAGTGCATATGTCTCCTAAAGGCCTAAGTATTTAGCTTTTGCAATACTCGTCGGCGTAATAAAACACCCGGGGCTGATATGATCGCGTTACGGATACGTTGACATGCGTAGGCGCATCGCTCTTTATACTACCACAACATTATCTATACCCCTGCCGTATATCCTAATGCTCTGTCATAAGATATATTTTGCATAGCAGAAAGTTGAACACAAATTGGCACGTTCGCAAAATTATGCCGTTGAAAATTGAAAATAAATCGTAGCTATCATTAATAGGGCTCATTTTCCGGTGCAATTACACGTTAGGTGTAATCGAGACGGATCATTCACGACCACCATATATCTGCACTTTTCTTAGTCTTTACGTTAGTGAGAATAAGGTGGCTTTTCCAGTATTTTGCGGTCATTGTATCTTTGTCGTTTGGTCTCACGTCCCCGGTAGGCTCATATGTATAAAAGACCATTGTGTTGGAAGCGTTCGTAATTACAGTTGGTTCAAGCCTCGTGATCTTAAAGCTAATTGTTGTGCCTACATATTGCATTTGTACAAATGCATGCACGATGCTGTAAGTAGGCCATGAGTTAATGTGCGCGGAAAATTGCAAACACTTATTGAAAAACGCCTTAAAATAATAATAAAAGCTTTTAAAAATAAAAAAAGGATGATTCGGAAAGATGGGTCCTGAGTTCAAACTTCGCGTGCACCTCTGATTTTTCGATTTCATGAGCATATTAGAAACTAATTGTCACTTGCTTTTCGGTGAAGAAAAATATCATGAAAGCCCGCAAGCCTGAAAAGTCCTTTAATTCTTGAAGGCATCTCAAGGCATGTGAAGTCCGCCAATCCGCACTTGGTCAGCGTGGTGGGCTATGGTCTAAACCGGTCATCTTTGAGCTGTGCCCAACGGTGGGACAATAATGGGTTGTTGATAATGATGATAAAAAAACAGTATTGTGTGGAGTAAAATTTTTAATGGTCCATCAAAAAGCGGGACTTTGATCAATACACCATCATTTAAAGGTATTTAAACAAAAAAAAATCCAATACAAACATTCAAAATAAAGTTAAACACAGTCGATCGACATGTGTTCCTGATTATTTAATTAGTCACAAAATATGAATTTGATTCAACACGACCCAAGGCTACGATTTGCGTGCGTCCGACAGACATCAAACCCGGGATAGCCCCCGGCGTGTGTCACTGTGTACGCCGGTTTAGTATAATTGGACGGCAACTAATGGTACCAACAAAATAACGAGAAATAATAGTTGGTGAAACTTATTTTACAATGTTAATTGACCTACCTACCTAACTGTCTGAAATATCCTTAAAAAATAAAATATTTGATAGCTATACATCCTATCAACTATACTTATAATAAAATCGTTAAAAACCTATGTTTGCAGTTAGACTTAGGAACGGCTAAACCATTTTTAATGCGGCTTTCTGTGGCGTATTTTCATAAGCTTGGACTAATATTTAGTTTCTTTTTCGGTGAATAAATAAAGTCTATCAATTAATGTTACATTACAATAGAAGGAGGTTTCACGTAGCTTTTCTTTCTGGTACATATGTATAAGTTACTTTAGAATAAGAGTCAGCCTTTGTTATTTATCGCTAAACTTTTAAAAGATTCGATCAGTCGATCAAGCTCTAGGTTTTTATGTAATTAGTTGGTCACATTGAGACAAAGACATCCACGCAGTGTGATACAATTTTTTTAATAGCTAGGCACTGATTGTATGACGTTACCATCATAAATAGATATTTGCTAAACTGCCTAGGTTTTCTTTTTATATTTAAATGATGGATTAAAGAAAAGAGAAAGAGCCAACTTAATCCCGGCATCACATGGATATTCATAGGCAATCATAACGATAGTTGATATCATGCCTAAGTTGTAATCTTTTGCGTTAAAATAGGTGAAGAGTTACCGACCTTCTTACGTTGAAGACTGAAATGAAGACGGTATTATTTTCAATAGGTAGAGTCTTCTCTGCCATATTCAAAATGCAATCTAATGCTATCTTAAACACCGTCACTCTGAAACTGCTATGAAACCAATATTGCAAGCAATTAAAACTGCCACAGTTTCAGCGCTAATTTTCGCGTACGAACCAGTGCAGCGACGTGGCGCGAAATTGCAGCGCATTTCACTTGTCACGCCGTGTCAAACCGTCACGTTGTCACGTCACGACGCTGCAGTGTCGGCGTTTCAACCCTTCGCTTGCTGCGTTGGGACAGCGAGATCCCAACGAAAAAAAATTAAATAAAAATGATATAAAAAATATATTATTGTGGTAATAAAATGTAAAAATATTTGGGATGAAATAGTTGTTGGTTTATTAATTAACATTCAGGATGTATGTAAAATAAATTTTGTCATTAGCGGTCACCCAGCCAAACACCGACAATACTCGAGGAAGCTTAACTTTTTTTTTTAATTATTATAGGTTCGCGTTTGACTACGATCTTAACAATTTTGTCGACCGTTTGCGTTCTACACAAGCCACGAGGCTATGCGCGCTTGTTAAATGTGTTATGTACCTACCTACATTTTAAGAAACATCTAACTTGTCATCTTGTGATATCAGAGTGTGACTCGCGAATATAGGTAGATGGATTAAATTAAAAAAGTGTCACACAAAATACTTGCCGACTGCAACTTTAATAAACACAAAAAAATCTAGATTAGATAAACTATTTTTAAATAATTTAAACTATTACGTAGCGATGAAGGGTTAGGATTCCACTACCTACATACAAAACTGACGCCCTAATAACGAGCGTGGATTGGAAAATGATTTTAATTTAGAAATTAGTAAAGTATACCAAAACTATTCTTTGCTAACATTACACTGTCTAAACAAGCAAAATATTGAAATGGTATTTAGTAAGGGATTTTTTCTAAATCATTAACGATGTCACGCAATAAGTGATAATTATTTTAAAGGATAGCATCTTAATTTTAAAATTTAAATTTGTTATAGAGAAAAAACCATCACGTATGAGTCTTTCAATTGTTTTTATTAATTTTAATAAAATTAAGTTCTGAACTAAGAAAATTGAGGAATAAAATATATTCGGCTCTAGGTGTGTGAGCCACCCACCCTGTGAGTCAAAATTATAACTCTCCTTTTTGCGTCACCACAGTTGAATATTTTTTTTTCAATATTGAACAGGTTTAACTACTAGCATCTATTGATAACAACCGGTAGATACCGGCTTACCGTGCCCTCCGAAGCATTTCACGTGCATGAAATTTTACCGCTAGCGGTCACCTATTCATCTACCGACCGCCTTCGAGATTACTTAACTTTGTTACTTTTACAATCTACATAAGCCGAAGGGCTATACGTGCTTCATATAGCCTCATCATTTAACATAGTAGCTCCTAAAACCTGTATTAAAACAAGTAAAGGCTCCCACCTAAATCCGTGTTTCATCAAATGCAATCATGATTACATACCAATTAATGTCCAAACAGCGATTCAAAGACAAATGAACAAAGAAGTGACTCATTAATCACCACAGATTGGACTGATTGGAACGACCTCGAAGTTTTTTGCTGCAATATGTATGAGTATTTTGTATGTAGTAGCGTGCCTCAAAACGATTTTACTTAGACCTTGTCCATCAATAGATGGAAATATGTAATCACTTGTGTTTTGAGATGTAGTAATTACTTCATAGCAATTATTATTAGATATGCCCTATTAAGCCTCTGTACTTAGACTAAATGTTACTCTTGTACTATATTTGTATGGTATTTGCAAGCAGAAAAGACTGTAAATAAATAAATAACGCTTCACACTCACAGCCCCGCACTAGGACTCCCTGTGTTGTGGACGCCATGGACAGTTACAAAGACAAGTACACAAACACCCAGACCAGAAACAGAAAAGTAAAGGAAGGAAGTCTAAAACCGAACAGGATCTAACGACTTCTAAATTCAAACACTTAAACTAAAGCGTACAAACTAACGTCTTTCACATGTCATGATCTGGTACTCTTAGCCATTATTTTGACGATTGAGTGTCGAACCTAAACACTCGAAAGCCTTCCCACTCACGAACTGACAGTGCGACCCGACTGAGTCAGTCACACGATGTCGCAAGCGTGTCACTGCGTCGGCGCATCGTGGGTGGCCGGTTGTGATAAGCATCTAATTAAAACCTACTTTTGTTATAGATAAGGGAGACTGCTCAGTTACGACTTTCGGACGATTTCTAATCGTCGTAGATGAGCAGCTTTATTTTGACGTCGGGCTCTAAAAGCGCAATGTCAAATAATTGTGGAATAAAAAATAATAAATATAAACCACTTTATTTTGTTCTGCTTACAAAATAAATAATAAAATCTAATTTTATTGGATCTCATAATACACAAAACGGTTAACTGCTTTCAAAGCATCAAGTGGGAAAACCTTTCCACGAGGCACATAAAATTGGAACTGGAATAAGATACGGGTATTTTTTTTCCTTAAGTAAATTTTAATCCTCACTCCACCAAGGAGCAGCGTGGTGGAGTAAGCTTCGGGCCTCATAGTTGTGGTAAGAGACCTGCGCCCAGCAGTCGGACATAAAAAGGATTGCAGTAAATAAATGTTAATAGTCATAATTAATTTCAATAATGCTTTTTATTTAAAGTAAAACAATAGTTCAATACTAATAAAAATAAAATGCATTTCTAGCTTTATTTTAAGAGCACTTAATTCGATCGGTCGTTCGTCTGTTTTGCGCCTTACAGTGACAACGACATTATCCTATTCTCGATCGGTCTTTTGTTTATTTTATAAACAACACTGTCAATACACAATTTCCACACGCTCACCAATTGCACCAATAAATCTTATATCCTTAGAAATAAAGGTTATTTTCGTTTTGTTTCCAGTTTTGCGATCGGTAGATCTATTTTTGTATATGGAGGTGAGGACATGATGTTTTGAATGGAGGTCAAAGACATGAGTCGATGGGAGAGTGTCATGTGAGAAAATAGTTCGTTAATTTTTAGAAATACGATTTTGAGTACTATGCGAATGTAGTTAGGACTAATTTCTTGTGATTTAAAATAATGTAACGGTGTCGTACAATTGTTTATTTTCTTAAACAACGGAGATGAAATTCAAACGGAAGATTGGTGGCCGTCCACATTTTTAACTCATAACGTAAATATTGCAGTGAAAAATTGTACTGAAGATCCTACGACGTATTGTCACAAATGTATGATTTTTCTCTGATTTGTAATATTT
>DWPN01000023.1:0-10651 GCA_018251695.1 Grais stigmaticus
ACGGTAGTGATGTGTATTGCATTTAATAGTGTTGTGCCTATCGGTAAAGAAGGGTGAAATTTATAATATTACAACATGGAGAATAATAGAGATGGGTTTAGTTTAAATAGTATACGTTTTGACGCCGAGTTACATAAGGATGTTGACAATCACGACATTTTTTAATAATCGTATAACATCGTATAACAATTTACTAAACAATAAATAAACGTTTTTCAATAAGGTCTATAATAATAATATTAATAACGCTTCACACTCACAGCCCCACACTAGGATCCCCTGTGTCGTGGGTGCCATGGACACACACAAAGACAGATACACAAACACCCAGACCAGAAACAGAAATCTAAACTCATCATTCAAATTTCTGTCCCGCGGGGAATCTTTAACGAGTCCAACGCAAAATACTTTACCAACAAATATGAACAATGCGATGGGAAATCCCATGCCTGTTATGGGAAATTCCATGCCGGTTATGGGAAATTCTATGCCCGTTATGGGAAATTCCATGCCCGTTATGGGAAATAATTTAATGGGAAATTCAAATTCATCAAGCTTCGCGTACCAATCGCAACCTATGATGGGTTTTGACAATCAGCGTTACCACCGAATACGGGCTGGTCCGGTCCCAACGCTGGGAATTTTCAAGGTGCTAGTGGGAATTTTAATAATAAGTGGGCAAATAATCAAAACAGTCACACAAACATGAAACAAGACTGGTCAGCGTTCGAATCTCTTCTGCCAAGTCAGACGCAAAATCAAAATAACAATAATAGTAATAATAATATAAAAAAATTAAGTAATAGTGAGATGATGGACTTATTAAGTTAGCCGCTAGCGATGGGTCGTTGAAGGTTTTTCCTTCAACGAAACGTCAACGTTAATTTCCGATCCTCAACAAGGCAACGGCATATTATTACAATATTTTCACTCCAATTATTTTCTCAAACCGTCCATCCATCAATTGGTGCTCAATGAATCAATTTGAATACATTGAATCGAGGCAGCGTTCGTCGAAGTTTACTTAAACTTGGTAGCTATGAATATCATTAAGAAAGAAAAGATATGTACAAAGATGGAAAGAGATAAAGAAAATAATTAAATAAATAACGCTTCACACTCACAGCCCCACACTAGGATTTCCTGTGTCGTGGATGCTATGGACACAGATAAAGACCAACTCAATTCCACTGTTTTTTTTTCATGTTTGTTACCTCAGTACTTTTTATTGGGTAAATTAAGTTATATTTTTTTAATATGAAAGCTCTTGCTTCTCATGTGGACCCATTCATTTGATCCACATCTAACGAGTAGTTTTTGAATTATGGTATTTTTGAAGGATTCTATTTGAAGTCAGTTTTCTCTTTAATCGACTTCAAACTACTCGTTTATGAATTAGCGCATTTTTTAAAGATTTCTATTTGAAGTCGGGTTTTCTTTTTTGTTAAAAAGTTATAGATGATATATTTAATTTTGTTCTTGCCTAAACTTTTTAAATACCTCTTACCTAAGTTCTTAAGTTAATAAGTCGTAATAAGTTCTTACCTTAAATTTGAATACTCAATATTCATTTAATAACGGACTAGTACCAGTGCTGAGGTTAGAATCTATTTAAATTGATAGCAAGACGCATATATATCATAGATAATGAATATAATAATGTATTACATAAGGCACAAGACAATTAATGCATTAACGAAGTAAATGGAGAATACAATTCACTGAAACTACCCACTACCAACATAACACACATCATCATCATCATCATCATCATCAACCCATTATTGTCCCACTGCTGGGCATGAGTCTCCTCTTAGAGATGAGAAGGGTTAAGGCAATAGATTTGTTAGTTAATCGAATGCGCTTCCAGTAATATGGCTTCAACCCATAGTCCACCACGCTGGCCGAGTCTGGGTTGGCGGACTTCACATGCCTTTGAGAATATTTTTAAACTTTTTAGGCATCCACGTTCTTTTTTTTTATTTCAATGGAGTAGCAAACGAGCATGCAGGCCACCTGATGGTACGTGGTCGCTGCAGCCCATGGACATTCACGTCCAACTTCAAATGTGACTAAAATCATATCTAAGGATGTCGTGGATGCGTTGCTACTCCTGAGGACTAAGTTCCTGAGGACTTAGTTGGAATACCTCTTGCTTATTAGGGTCTGCTTTACCGCACCCTTCTAACCGAAACACAGGCAACTGCTTCACGGCAGAAATAGGTGCAGCGGTGGTGCCGCCGCAGACGAGTCTGGGACACAAGACTCTACCACCTTCACGTACAACCGATATGATTAATAACAGATATGATTTTGGTCATATTTGAGGTTGGACGTGAATGTCCATGGGCTGCAGCGACTACTTATCATCAGGTGGCCTGCATGCTCGTTTGCTACTACAAACAAACTCTTCAACTTTATATATTAGTATAGATCTGTAGCACCTTTAATATTTAACAAACCATGAAGATATACATATAGCAAACACAATTATATACATATATTATGTAAATCTTACGGGTTCATACCAATATCTACACTGTTTTTCCCAAGATTGAGCAACAATAGCTGAATAACGCGCTCCTCGACGACCGATCGTTCCCATTCAGCCCAGGCGTTTGTTACACGGCTCACTTTCATTGAACCGACGTGACTTCACTAAACTCACTTTGCTATTAATCTAATAGCTCTGTAAATGGCAAGTTATTAATTAAATAAGCAATAATAATAAATTAATATAAAATACACTGAATGATAAATACTCGTATTTTATTTTGCCAAAATGTGGAGTAAAAATTTACACCATACAATGCGCAGCAAAAAAATATTTGTGCAATAGATACACATATAATTCTTAAGTACCTAAGCTTAGTATCTAATTCAATTAATGTAAAAAAAAATAAGTTGTTCCCTGCAAATTCACAGCCAAGTGTATTTTTATATCTTATAAATATACACTTAATGAATGTTATATTATCTTTAATTTTGTCCATAATTGAAAAAGCTCACACGGCGTCCCGGAAAGTTTCCCGTCATTTTTATATGGAAATGAAGTAGCAACAGAGTATACAGTGACTGAATCAAGTGGCCATAATGACGATCATCCGACCGTCATCTGTCGATGACAACCGGGTCCAAAGGAAAAATTTGACGAGTTTGTGTATTTGTCTTCGTTTCCTCCGAAGCAAGCATGGAAACGCGCATGACTACATTTTGCTATTATCGGTCACACATCTAACTATCGTCCACGCTTGATGTTGCTTAACTTGGTCGAATTAACGATCTGCACAAGTAAGAATTTAACATTCCATGCTTAAAGATCCACTGTCCAATCTACACGAGGATCTTAAATGAAGCTTTCTGAAACACGGGTGATTTTCGTAACGGATAGTTTTGGCAAAATAGTTTCCCAACCCATCTGATATGTCGTCATATATTTATTTATTTAAGAATTTATGTACACAGAAAACTAACATTAGAGAAATCAGATATGGATAAAATAGTATAAAGGTTCAGTTTATTTCTTAAGAAGTCTTTATCAGGTGACCTGTGATCAGAGAGTCTCTCTTTGTATGAGTTTATACTTTGGAAATGGAAATGAATCTAAATTTAGTGTCCCACTGCTGGGCACGGATATCTTTTCTTGATATCCCGTCTGTTACTGTCTAAAATATTAAAGTCGACTTGTACAAAAATCCTTAAGTACATTTAACGTGTAGGTATTTAAAGACTTTTAACATTTTAATGGAATTTTCGTCTTGCAAATTGCAAATTTAGACATCTCAAATTCTATTTATTTGAAGTTAATTAAGTTAAGTTATTGTTCAAGCCTACCTAAATGTCTCTATATGAGCAATGTATAAACTATTTCGATCAACATGTGAAATCAATATTCCTAATATTCACATTACGAGTATGTCATAAACATCAACATTTCGAGAATTACCGAGTAAATTTCAAATCAAGTTTTGTCACCGACACTAAATGTGTTTGACATCCGATTGCATGCAGAGCTAATTATGCTATGCTGACATTTGACACGTATGTGATGTAAGGACTTGTTCACACTATGTAATCTTTTACATTTTATGCGCTTTTATCAATTTTTTTTTAAAGTAAGTAATTTTCACGCGAAAAAAAACAAATAGTCCATGTCATTCCTATCGTCGAAACGAAAGTGTAATGCCACAAATTTTTTTTTTAAAGTAAGTCAATTTTCACGTGAAAAAAAAAATAGTCCGGGTCCCTACTAACGAAACGAAAGTGTAGTGCAGTCAACTCGTTCATAATAGGGTTAGAACCTTAATTTATTCAAGAGCAAATTCAGTTTATTTTCATAATTAACTAATGAATCCCTATTCTCGGAGGACAAGGCTAGAGTTTGACGAACTTTACTACACTGAAGCTGTCAACCTTCGCCAAGGTTATAATCAAACAATAAATATATGTTAATACACTCATTAAATTTATTCATATATAGTTAATTTATATTATTATGATCCCCGCTGCGTAAACGAAGATCAACATTAGTACACAAACACCAATCGCTAGAGCCTCCAAAACGCTAAGACCATGACTTTGCGCTGCTGGTTCCGTAGTTACTGTTTCACCCGCATGAAAAGGTATGGAGCGAACGTCTGTAAACATATGTTATCTAAATCAGATTATTTTTAAATAGAATTAGAGACATTTAGAGACAATTTCCTTCGCAATAATTTCATTATGACCAAAACTCCGGAGGGTACTAGGAGAAGAAAGCGGTAACGAAAAATTACCAAGAAAGAAAGTAAGCAAAAAGTACCAAGTAAGGTGTTGTGTGTAGCGCCCGCCACACGGAACGCAGCGCAGGATGCAGCGAGGCGCGAAGGTGTAGGCGCTGAACATAGAACATGTGCAGCAACCAGCCGTCCTTCCAACCTCGCGTGTAGAGCCGGCGAACCACGCCACTGTGGAGAAACAATATTATAAGAAAAATGTAAAAATTCTTTTTATTCTTTTACCGCTACTGCCGCACGGTACCCTACAGTACAAATAATACCCATAGTTAATGTTAGAAGAGATACCATCAGGTCATGAGCTGATAGGTTATTACTTCTCTATAGTAAAATGCATAAGCGTAAATAACGTAGAAAAATGCCTCAGAAAATGAGCTAATAGAATTTGATACGCTTAGTAATGCTACGTGCAATGAGTTCTGAGGAAGGCGGAATATGATGGGAGGAAAAGACTTTCCCTCCGGTCATTTATACTGGAATAAAAGTAGAACAGTTTTTTTTAATTTAAAATTTGATAATAATTAGGAAAATGTATAACAATTATAATTAGGACTTGCGCGGGGGGTGACTTGCGCGGCTGACGTAGCCTGTCGTGATCCGTAATTTTAATTCATTTTTAAGTATGTTAAGCTCGTTTAGCTGGTTAAATACGTTATAATAAAGGACATTTCAGTAGTGCAGTGCGGTGTAGTGTGTTTTACACGAAGTAAAAGTTGTGAATAAACAATAGTGTATATCAGCTGATTTCGCAACAGCTGATCGTAACGGTACACGTGTCGGTAGTGCATGTTGAAGTGTAAAAGCGCAGGTATTAAAGCCCCAAGTTTATTGCAATTTTAATTTAAATTTTATGACAATCAAATTTACAAAGTGAATCTACAGAAAAGTTATTTTATAATATCATATTATACATCAAAACAATCGAAAAGGAAAAATAAAACACTTAGAAAAATAAATCACTTATAACGCCATCTAGTAGCCACAATAAGAACTCTTTCGTTGGCTACTGCACTGCACCTAATCATGGCCAATAAATGCAATGCCTGCGGAAGATTTATGGGGCACTCGCCAGTGGACGTAGCTAAATGCTCTAAGTGCATGCATACATTCCACCGTCAGTGTGTAGGGATTAATAATGAATCTCGCATCCCAACCAAATGGCAGTGTCGAGATTGTAAATCCAGGGCCCCGAACCCGAGTGGTGCGAGTAACGCGCAAACGCCGCAATCGAGCAGCTCCGGCGGCGGCACTGATACGGAGTTTGGCGACGCGTTATGCGGCGCTTCCAACAGAGGGCGCTGTGAGGATATTAATTTGGTTGAAGAAATTAAATTTATTCGCCAGCAATTAACTACCATTGCGCAGGATATTTTGTCATTCCGCCAAGAAATATTAAAAGTTAATGAAAGAGTTGGCGAATTGCATAATCGGGTCGGGGACGTCGAGAAAAGACTGACTAGTCTCGAACAACGAACGTCTGACACCCATGCCCAGCCAGATGCAAAATTGGAGGAGACACTCGGGGAACTTAGGAGCCAGTTAAACGACCGTGATCAGCTGTCCTTTCAAAACGATGTGGAAATAACAGGTGTGACAGAAAGAAAGGGGGAAAACCCATTAAACATTGTCAATCTCTTGGCCGCCAAAATAGGCGTTGAGTTGGACGAGCGTGACGTAGTCAGTGTGGTGCGCACGGGCACGCGACGCGGCGGGAGCGGTACAGAAACTCCCAGGCCACGCCCCATCATCGTACGTCTCGCTCGTCGCGCGGTCCGAGACCAACTGATAAGAGCCGCTCGTGTACGCCGCGGGGCAGATACTGCCGGACTGATAGCCGACGCCGAGCCCAGTCGATTTTACGTCAACGAGCGCCTCACACACACCAATAAACATCTTTTTTACCGCTCTCGCGAGGAAGGACGTCGAAAGGGATGGCGATATATCTGGACGCGGGATGGGTGCGTGTACGCACGCCGAGATACCGATACGACCCGTTATCGTATTCGCACAGATTCGGATCTAAACAAAACTTTTGGGATTTAATGTGTTGGATGCTTTGTAATTGCATTAGATGTTTATGCCTTCTTGTTTCTAAGCTTTATGTTTGCATTAAACTGCTATGCTACGATTTAGACTTTGCTCCCTCTGTCGGCGTTTGTAATCATTTACATCTTATAATTAATATTGTATATTTTATTTCTAACAATAATATCACCAGTAGTGTATCTTTTACAAGATTAAATTTACCTCATTGTTCCTATAAGTGTCATATCTATATTTTCTTTTTGTGCTCGTTTGAACCTTGTATATTTTTTTCTATTATTCTCTGCTGGGTACTGTGTTGCAACATTGTATGCATGTCCTTCGCTGCTTTAAAACAGACTGCTTTAATTGCAATCGGATTTTTAATTCTAAACGGATTCGCGTTGAATAAATTGTATAATATATTAATTAGGAAGGAAGGATATCGAAACCCAGGGGTCATTACTTTCATAATAGACTTTAAATGTAAGTTTTATAGATGGTACATTTTTTTTATAGATTATGAAAATGATTAAGTCAAATAATTTCAGAATTGGACTATTAAACCCTGGGTCACTTGGCACCAAACACGACGAGTTTATTGCAGCTATGGCACAATACTCGGTGGATATAATGGCTATTAATGAAACATGGCTTCGGGAGGGTGAAGACGGTCGGGCGCCGTCCATCCCTGGTTACCGACTACGTCACATCCCACGGCCTACCGTGGTGCGTACGCGTGGCGGCGGGGTAGGTTTTTATCTGAGGCATGATCTACCGGTGCGGATCCTCCCGCATCCTGTATGTCTACCAGTAGAGCAGATGTGGTTAAGTATTAAAGTGAACGGTAAGTCACTACTAGTCGGAACTGCTTACCGTCCACCATGGCTGGACGTGCAATTATTTTTTGATGCACTAAGCGAATCGTTGGGTTCATTTGCTCGGTTTGATAAGGTTGTTCTATTAGGTGACTTCAATATCGATTTTTTGAATAAACATAGTGTTAGCTACAGAATGCTTACGGATTTCTTAAGTTGCAATAACCTTACGCAAAGAGTTGAAGTGCCTACTCATTTCACTGATACCAGTGAAACGCTTTTAGACCTGGTATGCACCGATGCATCTGTGTCTCATATACAGGTTGATCATAATAAAGATTTGAGTAACCACGCTTTAGTTGCATGTGAATTAAGTTTTCCAAGTTTTCATTCGAAGCCAAGATGGATCACTTTCAGGTCACTGAAAACTATCGATAGGGATCATTTTACTATGGATTTAAATGCAATAAGCTGGGAGTTAATCATGTCGATAGAAAATGTGAATGAGATGGTAACTGCTTTTAACAACTGTGTTCTAAAAATTTTTGATCAACATGCTCCAATGAAAATCGCGTACGTAAAAGACAACAACAATTATCCTTGGATTACCTATAACATAAGGCTCATGATGAAAACGCGCAATGAGGCACTTGTCAGGGCTCGTAACACCAAGGCGGATAATCATAAGATTTATTATAAGGAACTTAAGGCAATAGTCAGTTCTGCCATCACAGCTGAGAAAGTCGCTTATTTCAGGTTTTATATTAATTCTAAGATAAAACAGCCGACGATAATGTGGAGACATATTAAACAGCACGTGCGCGTAAAAAATAAAGATGTTGCTCTTCCCGCTCATTTCAATAATCCGAACACGATTAACGATTATTTTTTAAAAGTGCCAGGAAATAGCGTTGTCCCTATCTCACTTTTAACTTTCTATGAGTTTAATAGAGCTTCTCAAAACTCTTTTCAGTTTGTGGGAGTAACGGAATCGGAAGTCGCAAAAACCATAGCTTCTCTGCAGTCTAATGCTACTGGAAGGGATGGTATATCACTAGACATGGTGAAACTATTGCTTCCGGTCTGCGTACCAGTAATAACGACATTGATAAATAAGTCATTTGAGACAAATATTTTCCCTGCTGCCTGGCAACAAGCTGTCATCAAACCTATACCGAAAATAACTAACCCTATTGGAATATCTGATTTACGGCCTATAAGTATTCTACCGTGCCTATCAAAGGTTATAGAGAAGGTGGCATGTAAACAAATTAGGGACTATCTCGAGACTCATAGCATCTTGCCAGTGAGACAGTCCGGATTTAGAAAGCGGCATAGCACAACAACTGCTTTAATCGAGGTCGTGGATGACATATTGACATCCCAGTCTAAGGGGGAGGGCACTATCCTTGCATTGCTCGATTTTTCGCGCGCTTTTGAAACACTTAACATATCCTTGTTACTCTCCAAGTTGTCATTTTATGGGTTCAGTCCAGATGCAGTTAGATGGTTCCACAGCTACTTTATGAATCGCTCGCAGGTCGTTGAATTGCAACAAAAAAATAAGGGGTTAAGGAATATATCTACAAACCGCCATGTAAATAGAGGAGTGCCTCAGGGGTCTATTTTAGGACCTCTGCTTTTTATATTATACAGCGCAGATATCGTTCACAGTATAGAACACTGTAAATATCACCTGTATGCGGACGATCTCCAATTATATATACCCTTCAAGAACTCTGACGTGGGTTCAGCCGTGGCAAAGTTAAATTCAGATCTTAGTCGCATATCCTGTTGGTCTGAACGAAACTGTCTGGTTCTGAACCCTGCAAAGACAAAATACTTAGTCCTCGGCTCTCCTACACAAATTCGCAGATTTGATTCCGCGAATCATGCAGTATCGATAAATGGGGAGTTACTAGAGAGGGTGGCAGAAGCTCGTAACCTCGGAGTAATAATGGATGAGGGTCTTCGGTTTGAAAAGCATATTATAAACATTGCGCGCAACTGCTACTATAGGTTAAAAGTTTTATACCGGATCCGTGACTATCTCAGCATCTCGTTGCGTGTCAATCTTTGTGAAGCGCTTGTGCTCTCCAAGTTCAACTACGCTGATACCGTTATAGGGCCGCGTCTATTGGTACGGACAAAGAGAATCATTCAGAAAGTTCAGAATGCCTGCGCACGATATTGTTATAACATCCCTCCACGCACTCATGTCACCCCTTACTTGAATAGTGAAAACATTCTTAATATGGATTACCGCAGACGACTCCACTTTGCAACGCTATTATTCGGTGTAATAAAGAGTAAGGAACCCATTTATCTTTTTAAGAAGCTATCATGGGCTAAAGACAACAGGACATACAACACCAGGGCAGCTGCTGACAAATTATTTTACCCTTTTTACAGCGCAGCAGCTTTTAGAGGAAGTTTTAAGTATTGCGCCACAAAGTGCTGGAATAATTTGCCTCCACCTTTGCGTAACCTGAATACAATAAACACATTTAGATTTAAATACAAAGATTCATTATTAAAAGAACAAAAAAATTTATACTAATAAACTGGCGCATAACCTTGAAATAATAATAAAATATAACAAGAATGACCTAATAGATGATATTTATATAATATAATGTACATTTATTAAATTATTTAAATTCCTTATTTTTTATCTATTTTTCGTTATTCACTTTTTTATTTAATTAATCTTTATTGATATCAAAATTTAATGGAGTACAATACATACATATATAATTCAAATATAAAATATATACTAATTAATATATAACGAATACTAACTAATACTAACTAATATACAACTAATACTAACTAACTAACTAATTCATATAATTTTAATACAATATAATTAAATATAATAGTATTTTTACAATGAGCCGCACCGCATCGCACGCGTACGCTAAACTACGATCGGCCGTACAAGTTATCCCGACACGTGGGGGGGGGGGGCAGGCTGAAAATCAGCGCCGGAGCCAATATGGCTGCGGCACACGCTGAGCCTGGTCCCATTTGCAG
>DWPN01000024.1:0-10617 GCA_018251695.1 Grais stigmaticus
ATTAGTTTTCTTAATTCTCTTTATAAATTAGTTTTATTAATATTTACGATAATTATAAATTATAACCATTCTTTTAAAAGAATATTATTTAAAAATCATTTAATTATTTCAAGCATTTGAATATGTTTGTTTAAACCATAAAATAATTCATTTATTAGTATATATTATCACATATAATTAAATATATCTGTCTCGGCCATACTGACCTTGTACTTTGCTCTCAAAGTACACAAAATTAGTTTATGTATAGTCCCTGGCTATGACATACTGGACCTATCACCCGCTGCATGTGAATTTCAGTCCAACATCAGTTTCAATTTGCCCCTTTTGTTTTAACTTCATAAAGAAAACATGATAAACTTATTTTATTTTCTATTCTTGTAATTACAAAATTATAAGATCTAAACCGATATGACTGATCTGCGTAATAAGCAAAAGTCAAAGTTACATGTAACCAACTCCATTTTACCTTATTAAAATCTAATCTCTTTTTTTTTACTTTTTTATTTTATTTTGTATAGCTAGTTTTAGTTATTATTAAGTATTTATTTTGTTATTTCATTTTAGGCGATTTCATTTACTAGTTGATTAATGTACTTGTAACCAACACAACATTTTATTCATATATTGAACTTTTTTGATAATCGAAATATTTATTTAATTATATCATTTTACGCGATATCATTTTCATCGGCTTAATTCACCCTTTCAGACTTGGGTACGGTAAACTGAGAGAAAAAAGCCGGAGGAAAAAAACTCTCAGCACTCTTTTAAAACCAGTTATAATATACAGTATTGTATCACTCACTACCTTATAACTTTACATAAACTTTATACAGTAAACTTTTTATCACCTATGTGTCATATGTCACATTATAAATAAACACTTTATAAACCTAAATGACAATTTGTCACTACACATTAAAAAACTTTCATTTAATAAACTTTTAACAATTTATATAGTTTAGTTAGGCATGAACTGGTAGCATGTTCTTTTCTTACTATTAAAAATCTCATTTTAAAGCTCACTGTATTTTCAGAATACCGCTTGGTCATTCCGACTTATACGTTAAATATTAGAAAATCATTTGTTTTATTAAAACATTACATAGGTTATACCTCAGCAAACAGCCTCAATTAATGCAATTTAAATTTCTTCTTAACAATTTTAAACTCTGACAAATTTACAATAGAAGTTTGTAATATTACCTATTCTTACAGCGATCATCACTGCTCCATTATGAACCCACAGAGGTGCACCAACGCACTAACTGTTGGTTATTTTTTTTTTTCATTTTAGTCAACATCAAATGGCCTCACAACTACATCGTCAGCTAAAGACCAACAGCAACTCCATCACTAAACGCTTACAGAAAGCCTTCGATATTCAGAAGGTTTCCAACACAATAACGCTCACACGGCGCCTTAACAGTCTTAGTTAGTTGGCTTGGTTCTCGTGGAGATGAGACTGAACTGTAGTAGTAGAACAACCAACCTCCTTTTGACATTGGCAAAAACAACATCTGTGACAAGACAGTCAAATTACTATAAATAAATAAATAAATAACGCTTCACACTCACAATCCCATATTAAGATTCCCTGTGTCGTGGGTGCCATGAACACACACAAAGACAAGTACACAAACACCTAGACCAGAAACAGTAATCTAAACTCACCATTCAAATTTCTGCCCCACTGGGAATCGAACCCAGGACCCTCCGAATAGCAGTTCGGCATGTTGACCATTCCACCACAAGGGTCGCACACCACTATGTTTAATATTTATCGATTATAATTTAAAAAATATAACTAGAACTATCAAAAATGAACAACCAAATCCATTATAAGATTAAACCTAAAAACGACGTAAGTTGATAAAATATGTTTTAAAACCTAGCTTAATTCGGTGTAATTGAATTAAGCCCGCTTTTTAGTTAGCTTAGTATTAAACTAAAAGCTGGCTTAAAGCGGCTTAACGATTCCACTTAAAATACATTAGTATATTCTTAACCCTAAAACCAAATAAATTTGTATTGTACTTAAAATACAAAATTACTTTTTTAAGTTTTTTTTTTAGATTTACGTTTTCGTTTCAAGCGTGTAATACGTAAATGTTCATATAAATATGTCTCAGTGAATCGATCTATCTGTTAACCTACGACCTCAATATGCCTTCAGGCAAATGGAACTCCGCAAAAGCTACTCCATAATGAGGTAGTTTATTCGATGCAGTGGAGTGCATAAGAGCGAAGTGGCCGGAAAATAGCTGGCTTTTTAAATATGACACAGCAAACTAGGTCATACTTTTATGACCATTATTTTAAACATTTCAGCTTTTATAAAAAATAATATATCTTCCCGCGGGTTAATTAGTAAGAAATATATGTTAACAAAACCTCACACATTGAATGGGTTTTTTCGTCCAATAAGTTTTGTAAAGCAACGCCCCTGGAAACTTTTGGATTTGGTTGGCGACTACGAGTATGCATCATGAATAAGTAATACACTAAAAAGGGCAAAATAAATATAGGCTAAATTCTAATGTAACATTTTATATATGAATTGAATTGAGCCACAGTCTTAATTATACTTCGTTGCTGCATCCTACGAGATTTAATAAACCATGTAGTCCGTTTTCTGACGTACTGCATCATCACACGAATTTTAGATCAAATTTTAACATGAAAAAATAAAGAAATAAAGACAGTGTATCGATGCTTTAAGTATGCCTACAGAAGTTACTGACAGGTGCGCTCATTCGTTATCTGTGTGTTGCATCATCCACATTCGCTCCGCTCAGTTATAGTTTATTTAAGTGTTAAAGTGAAATTAGTGTAGTGAAATTTAGAAAATAATGGGTAAAAGAAAACGTAATAAGACTGACGAAGAAATTAAGAAGAAAATAGCACGGTTAGAAAGAGAATTACAAGCTCGACAAAAATTACAACACGATGGATCTGATTGTCACCAATATGAAGGTAGGTTATTTGAATATTTCATCTTGATAAGATTATCGTTAAAATTCACAGTTTTCACAATTAGTTTCTTAATGTGATAAAGACCTATTTACTTAAAAGGGAACTATTACTTTTTATTTCCTAAGTGGTGCCACGTGATGACATCCGGAAATAAATAATACTTTCTTAACGTGGTTGTACGAGATACTGCCCAGAAAGTCAATCAATAATAATAATTATTATCATATTGTTGGAGCAACAAATAACTATTTTAATTAATTTATATTACATAGTTTAATTCTTGCCCCAATGATCCCCTTAAGTGATAGCACGTGATGTTATCCAGGGGATTACGATCAAGCTTATTTA
This sequence comes from Grais stigmaticus, assembly GCA_018251695.1. Taxonomy (NCBI): domain Eukaryota; kingdom Metazoa; phylum Arthropoda; class Insecta; order Lepidoptera; family Hesperiidae; genus Grais; species Grais stigmaticus. The sequence continues at coordinate 3,328 of DWPN01000024.1, forward strand.
GCAATCCTTTTGTTTTTTACTTTCCATCAGATACGCAATGCGACTCATATTGCGATTATGAGGATGAGGGAAGTCACAGTTTTAATAACAATGCAGTTGATAGCTGCGTTAGCGAACATGAAACGAGGGCTGAGCTGCCTCCTACTGTCGTCTCGGCAGAACCATGTTCATCCGATTATACATCAGGCAATCCAAGTCAAGAGGATCTTATTAATGATTTATCACCAGAGGAACTTCATTTAGAACCTCGCTTAAAATCTGTTGTGACAGAAATCTCTCCAGGCCCGACACCGGCCGAAACTGAAGAGATCTTACTCCCTCAGGAGATACTGGAAGTCCTCGGGGAAGCAAAAAATGCAGACGAGAAATTCGGAGCAAAGATCCCGAAAGAAATATCTGAACGTTGGGGTAAGATACTCATTGAGGGCCTTGTAAAGGAACAAAAGGAGGCCTTGCTTGCCAAATGCCTTATGCCAGAAAATTTTCAGCTTGCTAAGGCTCCCAAATTAAATGCCGAAGTTGCATCAATTTTAACCGAATCTACGAGAAATCGCGACAAACGTTTAGAGAAAATGCAGGGCCAGCTAGGATCAGCTATAGCTGGACTAGCTAGCTTGACCTCAGATCTAATAAATCATAATTTCAACAAAATTGAGGTTATTAAACAACTATCTGAAGTAACTCAAATCCTACTCGACCTGCACTACGAGAACACAATGAATCGTAGGCGTCTGCTTATCCCGCTTTTGGATAAAAGCTTTATAAATATTATTCAAGGTGTTAAGCGAGATAATTTTCTTTTCGGGGATAACTTGGGAGAAAATATTAAAACTACAAAAAATATAGAAAGGTCTAGTCAACAAATTAAAAAGACATATATCCCACAAGCATCGACGTCTCGAGGTACACCGGCGGTGACGTCATCGCAGGGAAACTCGCGAGCGCCTCCCCGACAAGCGAGCGGGCCGGGGGGAGCACGCGCGCCTCCAGTCCGCGCTCGCTACTATCAACACCCGCCCCCGCCACCGCCGCCGCCGCCGCCCGCGCGCAGACCCCCGCAGGGACCACGTCGTCCGGCGCGGCCGCCGGCTCAATCTCAAGATCGTCGAATCCGACGTTAAAGGTACCACATGCTGGTCGCATTCAATACTTTTTATATAACTGGTTTAACTTAACCAAAAATCCTCAAATTTTAGGTATAGTTAAAGGTTATAGTTTAAACTTCATTCAAACACCTTACCAGATGGTTGAACCATCTAACCCACCTTTTTCAAAATCAGAAATGTTAGTTGCCATCAATAAATTAAAAGATCTGGGATCTGTAGTGTCATGTACTGAGTGTGAAGGGCAGTTTATATCTCCAATTTTTCTCGTTCCAAAAAGCGATGGAACGAACAGATTTATACTTAATTTGAAAAGCCTTAATAAATTTATTGTTCAAGAACATTTTAAAATGGAAGATATTCGTACTGCGACGAAACTATTATGTAACGATTCTTACATGGCAACTATTGACCTTAAAGACGCTTATTATTTAGTACCAATAAATATAACTTGTAGAAAGTACTTACGTTTTCGATTTGATAATAATCTGTTTGAATTCACCTGCCTTCCCTTTGGCCTTTGTTCAGCACCATTCGTCTTTACGAAGTTGATGAAGCCTATACTAGCTTCGCTTCGTAGTGACCGTCATAGATTGGTGGCATACCTAGATGATATTTGGTGTACAGCAGATAATTTTTCATCTTGTTCATATACTGTAACTTCTATTATTAATACTTTAGAGCGATTGGGTTTTATAATTAATAAAGAAAAAAGTGTTTTAAAACCTAGCAGAATTTGTAAGTTTTTAGGATTCCAACTCAACTCGCAAAATATGGCCTTAGAATTACCATCTGAAAAACGTTCTAAGATTTATGAAATAATTCAAACTATGTCTAAAAAATCATTAATAAAAATACGTGAATTTGCTCAGTTTGTTGGTACGTTAACAGCCGCTTGCCCAGCTATAGCATATGGTTGGCTGTACACAAAGAATTTTGAGAGAGAAAAATATTTAGCTTTACTAAAGGAACAAAATTATGATGCAAAAATGAAACTTAACCCCTCCTTGTGTGATGATTTTTTATGGTGGAAAAAAATTATCAAACATGGTATTAACCCTATTCGCTTAAATCAATTTCATTTGGAAATTTTTTCTGATTCTTCTCTTTCGGGGTGGGGGGCCTATTGTAACAATGAGACTGTCAAAGGATATTGGTCACACGATGAAAGGGAAAATCATATAAATTATTTAGAGCTTTTAGCTGCCTTTATGGGGCTGAAATGTTTTTGTAAAAACTTAAAAAAGTCGGAGGTGTTATTGAGAATTGATAACACTACCGCTATTTCTTATATTAATAGAATGGGCGGAATACAATTCCCTCATTTAAACCGTATTGCTCGAGAAATATGGCAGTGGTGTGAGCAAAGACAGATTTACTTATTTGCGTCATACATTAAGTCACGTGACAACATCGAGGCTGACAAGGCATCGCGTTTTTCTAATATCGATACAGAGTGGGAATTACACCAATCTTGTTTTCAAACCATTGTTTATGAATTCGGAGAACCTGAGATAGATCTGTTTGCGACTAGAATTAATAAAAAATGTTTAAAATTTATTTCCTGGAAACGAGATCCAGAAGCTTTTGACATAGATGCCTTTACTCTAAGATGGAACAATTTCTTCTTTTATGCTTTTCCTCCTTTCTCCATGGTATTGAAATGTATTCGAAAAATAATGAATGATAAGGCAACCGGCATATTAGTTGTGCCTTATTGGCCAAGTCAGCCTTGGTATCCACTTTTTACATCCCTTGTGGTATCCAAAGTTTTGTTTTTTGAACCAAATAAAAATATTTTATTGTCTCCTTACAGAACGTCGCACCCTTTATGGCCCAGCCTTACCCTGGTGTGCGCAACGTTATCAGGGAGGCATTCGCCAGACAATCGTTAGATGATGATACGATTCGTGTGATGCTTCAATCATTGTCCAACAGTACACTGCGGCAATACAACACTGCCTACAAGGAATGGTTCAAATTTTGTGTTAAGAATAATTTTGATTTTTTTGAAGGATCGGTTGTGGAACTACTTAAATTTTTAACAGTATTTTTTAATAGTGGTGCTAAATTTGGAACGTTAAACTCGTTTAGATCAGCATTATCTTTAATTTTGGGAAAAGAAATTTGCGTTAATGACTATGTTAGTAGATTTTTTAAAGGAGTTTTTAGGGTCCGACCGAATTTACCTAAATACCAAAATTCTTGGGACCCAAATACTGTATTAGCATATCTTTCTAACCAATTTCCTAATGAAACACTGACTCAGGAAATGATAACAAAGAAACTGGTGACTCTGCTCTCGTTGTCGACTGGACAACGTGTTCAGACGTTATCATACATTAAAATTAGTAATATATCTTTTAATGAAAGTAGTATTCATATTATAATAGACGAGATTATTAAAACCTCAGCACCTAATAGATCAAATCCAAAATTATCAATTCCATTTTACCGCGAAAAACCGGGTATCTGCCCGGCAAAGACACTTTCTGATTACATCATCAAAACCAAAGATTTGAGGAATAATCCAAATACAGATAGGTTAATTTTAACTGTTAAAAAACCATTTCACAACGCTAGTGCTCAATCGTTAAGTCGCTGGATAAAACAGGTCCTCAAAGATAGTGGCGTTGATGTGAGTATCTTTTCATCACATAGTACTCGACATGCGGCGACGTCCGCGGCCCGCCGCGCCGGTGTATCCGTAGACGTTATTAAGCGCGCGGCTGGTTGGACTGGCAACTCTCTTTGTTTTGCGAAATTTTATAATTTACCATTATCAAATCAAGAACAAGATAGAGTTTTCTCTGATGCAATTTTCTCATCAAACTTAAAATAATACAATGTATACATATTGCCATTTATTATAATTATAATTACTTTATGTAAGGATTAAGCTGATTTCAATAAATATTTGTGAATAACTCTGTTTTATTAATCATTCTGCAATAAAGTGCTAAACATCTACATGGTTTATTAAATCTCGTAGGATGCAGCAACGAAGTATAATTTATGGTTAATTGAACTTACCTTAAGTGAACTTCAACCAAAATTATACGAGTTGCTGCATCCGTAGAGATTTAACTATAAAAAACGCTTTACACTCACAGCCTCATACTAGGATTCCCTATATCGTGGGCACCATTGACACACACAAAGACAAATTCACAAACACCCAGATTCGAGACAGAAATATTAACTCATCATTCAATTTTCTGTCTCGTTCGGAATCGAACCCAGAACCCTTCGAATAGTAGTCCGACATGTTGACCATTACGCCATTGGGGTCGTGAAACTTGCATAATATCTTCAATATTGGTGCAGTATGCCCGTGTATACTTCAGCTCCAAGGGGTTGTAGCCAAAATACACAGTTTTTCTACCATTCCGTATTAGAGCAGCGTGGTCGAGTATGCTCCAGGTCTTAAGGAATTGTAGTTTGAGATCTAGAACTAAAAGTAGGAAGTAAAAAAATTGCAGCGAATATACTTAGTACACTTTCACCAACCATTGGGACACCATGGTGGAGTATGCTCCAAGCCTCACGAAATTGCAGTGTGAGATAAGGGCCAAGAAGTAAGCCGTAACAAAGTTACAGCGAACATACTTAGTATACATATTTTCATCAACCAATGGGACACCGTGGTGGAGTATGTTCCAGGCCTCACACAATTTCAGTGCGAGATATGGGCCAAGAAATAGGCCGTAACAAAGTTACAACATATGTACATAGTATGAACATATGTACATAGTATATATACTTCCACCAACCATTGGAACAACGTGGTGGAGTATGCTCCAGGCTTTACCCGATTGTGGTGAGAGACCCGTGTCCAGCAGTGGGACAGGACAGTCCAGGACGTAAAAAGGGTTGCAGCTATGAGGCTAATGAGCTAAAAAAAAGGGTTTAAGCAAATGAGGCTCACAGTGAAAGACCACGTCTCAGCGGCGTATGTGATCAATTGAAATACAAACTGCTACGTATGTTAGGACGTAAAAAAAAGGGTTTAAGCAAGTGAGGCTCACAGTGAAAGACCACGTCTAAGCGGCGTATGTGATCAATGGAAATACATACTGCTACGTATGTGATCACTGACAACACACAATGTTCGAATACTTTACTATAACATGAACAAAATCAGTATAATTAGAACGCATCTCGTGAACTTTTCCCGCGTTCACCGAGCCGGCGCCACCCCGCCTCTTGAAGCACTGAGGTGCCAAAACTGTTTCATTACCCGCTTTCATTTTATGCACGAATGGCGACCGTTGCTGCATCACTCTGTCCTAATTTCCAGCGATTAAATGTTCTATGAAATGGAGCTTGTAATTAAAAAGATTGCTGTCTTTTTACCTCACTGTAGCTAGTCACAAAAAGGAGCTATGTGTTTTTTTTAGAAGTGCTTTGCTTTGTAGAGTCTTGTGTCGAAGCCTCGGCAAGCGACACCACCGCTGCACCTATTTCTGCCGTGAAGTAGCACCGTGTTAAAAAACTTTGTCGGAAGCACTTTGTTGTTAGGTAAGACCGATTAGCCACTAACTGCTGTCTCCACCAAAACACGATGTTGGAGCATCGTGGTAGATTGTGTTCTAGGCCAGATTCTGATATTTTTTTTCGATGTATATAAAAATCTACGGAGAAGTTGTTGATGCACTTCCACAACTATATATGTATATGGAAAGTAGTAAAGCAAGTTTCTTCACGATGGCTCTCTTTCTTGAGCGATATTACCATCATATCTAAATGTCAAAGCATCAGTGCCCTCAGTATTCACGGGAACAGGTACTCCATGTTTTACGAGCCTCTAATCAATCAGTATTCAGATATTCTTCAGGCCTCGGGAGCAAACAAATTTGTCGCTTACCGAAGTTTATCGACTATACGCAGGCCCTTGGATTTATCGGGGCTTGTTTATGGCGTTTGCTTTCATAGAAATGTATAAGAAACTATAAGGGTTTTGGTGCGAAGGCATGGGATATATGACTTTTTATTTGTTTTATTTAACAAATTTTTGTACACATAAATGTAATATAAACAGAGCATAGCAATAAATTTTGTACAAAGGTACTACTTATTCCTTGAGGAATCTCTTCCAGCAGCATACTTTTTAGTGAAGGTTGTCCTTTTCTTTCAAAGGTTTTCTGGTAGAGATCGTTAGCTAGGTTTAGTAATAAGATCGCTTTTTATATATGATTTTGTGCTATCATGAATTTAACTAACAAACGAGCAGACGAGCAAATTGATGGTAAGTACCTAGTCACCGTCGCCTATGGACAGAATCATAGACAGAGGTATAGAAAATCATTTTTTTATTTATCATAAGGTACATAAAGATCCTCCACCACGCTGCTCAAATGCCGGTTGGTGGAGATACAGGTTAATGGCCAACCTGTCTGTTGGACCACCTAAAGAGCCTCCGACAAGGTTTATCAGATGTCATCTGTGTGGATGACAACCGGGACCAACGTCTTAACGTGACCATCGTAAAATTTTGCCACTAGCGGTAACGCACTCAACTACCGCCCGCGCCCGAGGTTGCTTAACTCGGTCGATCTTTTACGATCTACACAAGCTGTTGGGCTATGCGCGTTTCGAAATGAAATCTAAATTGTATTGACTTAAGGCCTTTCTCTCACTTAAATAGGTCTAAGTCCAGCTTTAGCTTACCTTTTATTTCAATTTTTTTCGCAGTTTATAGCGAGTTCCAACACGCAAAGCAACAAACAGAATTACATGCATGCAAGTTCTAAGTTAAGATAATATAAACTTCTTTTTATGTGTGACGGTAACAAGATTCCTGAAGTCATAACCGAGTTATAAACGACACCCCGTTACGTAGGGGAGTGATGGATGGAGTTGCGTATGAATTAAACATGTCACCGCCATTTCGACTTGCTAAGATGACGCACAGAGATAGCACTGTTTCGTGTGATCACTGTATTATCACAACTATTTCTCGACGACCCGACGATCAATGGCATAATGATCAAAATGCCGGACTGCTATTCGGAAGGTTCTGGGTTTAATTCGAAGGTGGTAGAGTCTTATTTTTAAGACTCGTCTGTTGCGGCACCAACGCTGCAACTATATCTGCCGTGAAGCAGCACCGCTGTGTTTCGATCGGAAGGGTGTGGTAAGGCAGACCCTACTGGACAAGAGGCATTCCAACTTAGTCCTCAGGAGT
>DWPN01000025.1:0-10533 GCA_018251695.1 Grais stigmaticus
TTTATTTATTTATTTAATTAATACAAATGTAGAATACATTGACAAATGGATTCGATGGTCCCACACTAGGATTCCCTGTGTTGTGGATAACCATGACCTTCCTTACAATAAACAAAACACAAACACAAATACAATAAACACAAACTTCTTTACAAAAGCACATTTGTAAGTATGTATGTGTGTGTAAGTGTGTGTGTGTGTGTGTGTGTGTGTGTGTGTGCGCGCGCTTGCTTGTTTGTTGTGTGTATGTGAACGTACGCGTTCGAGGTTGTGTGCGTCTATGTGTGAGTATGGATGTGTATTAGTATTTATGTATAAGTGTGTGTAGATGGATGATATGAGTATTATCATGGTATGTGAGTTGGTTACCGGATATTTGTTAGAATCTCTTCTGTTTGTAGGTAGTTCAATTTAGAGAGCCAATTCTTTAGAGCATTTTTGCACGTAAGTCTTGATAATTTTATTATTTCCAGTGAATTGTGTATTTTCGTGTAAATGAAAGGACCAAGATAATAAAAAGATCTGTGCGCAAATTTTGTTTTGGTTCTAGGGATTTCCCACTTGAGTTTCCGTGAACTTTTTAATACTGTTGCCAATGATGTTTTATGGAATTTTAGAATCGTATGCAAAATATATAGTTGTCTGACACGCAAGAATTTACAAGTTTCATATAACAAATCGGTCGAAAAGCGGTACGGTTTTCTAAAGCAAGTTTTTAGTATGGCTCGTTGAGCCCGCTCCAGTCGTAGTAATTGTGACTTATAGGCTACACCCCAAGCTACAATACCGTAACATAGAACTGACTGGCAAAGTGCCTGGTAGACAATGTTAATGGTATATGTGTCGCCAATTATACCTAGCCGTCTAAAGATAGGTATCAATTTACGGATTCTGTTGGTTACCATTTCAACTTGTTTGGTCCATGTGAGTTTGTCGTCGATAACGACGCCAAGGTAACGTATTTCATCGACCTTTTCTAAGGATGAACACATACACAGTTTGTCCCCTACGCTGGGGCAGGTGTGTAGCTTAATGTAGAAGTTAGTATCAGGAGATAAACGCGAAGACATCTTGAAATATACTACCTTAGTTTTAGAAACGTTTAATGTCAGCAGATGACTTTGGAGCCAGCTGGCTACCAACACGAGACCCTTTTCAGCAATATCTTTAACTTCAGACCAGTTGTCTCCGTAAAATATAATAGCTGTGTCATCCGCGAATGTAATAATTTCCGACTGCGGTAGGTCAATGTTGCACAGATCATTGATATAGATGAGAAAGAGGGTAGGGCCTAGCACGCTGCCTTGGGGTACACCGTAAACAACCTCCCTATAGTCGCTGAAGTTGTTATTTATCCTAACCCTTTGCATTCTACTTGATAGATAGGATTGGAACCACTGGAGTGGAAGACCACGAATGCCTATCAGTTCGAGTTGTTACTAGCTGAGGTCTACAAACTGTATCAAAAGCTTTCGCCAAATCCAGGAATACTCCAGCGCATTTTTTGCCTTTGTCCAGTGTTTTAATAACAAAATCTGATAGAAGATTTATAGCGTCATCTGTAGATCTTCCAGACCGAAATCCATGTTGCCTATTAGAGATGATTTTATGTTTTTCTAAATATAGCATTAGCCTTTTGTTGATGACTTTTTCTAGTATTTTAGACACAGGGCTTAGAAGAGATATAGGCCTATAATTAGAGGGTATTAAAGGGTCTCCTGCTTTAAGTATGGGACAAACATCAGCTTTTTTGAACAAATCCGGTACTATGCCAGAGGCAATACTTAGGTTGCATATATGAGTAATAGGAGCTACAAGTTCCCGTTTACAAATTTTTAAGAAGTTATTACTAATATTGTCATGTCCAAGAGATGTACTATTTTTTAAAGTATTTATTATTGTTAAAATTTCTTTAGCATCTGTGGGTGTCATATAGAATGAGTTATTACTATTAAGCGATGGCTTATTTTGTGGAACAGGAGATTTATCTGGGATAGGTATTTTGCTAGCATATTTTTCTCCTACGGTAGAAAAGTAGTCATTTATTGTATTAAGTGAAGCTTTGACATCTTGGTGCATATTTAACAGGTCATTGCATTTATTTGATTTGTTGGTTAGGTTACATATCTTTTTAATGTTGAGCCACATTTTTTTAGAGTCACCTTTGCTCTCTGTCAGTAGTTTCCTATCATAGTCGTCTTTTAAATTCTGGATAGTATTATTACAACAGTTTCTGTATTTTATGTATTCCTCTTGAATATCTGTGTCGTATTTATTTTTCTTGGCTTTTAGATGCAACGAGTCTCTATACCTAACACATCTTAATAATCCCTTGGTGATCCAAGGTTTTATTATGATGTCAGCATTGCGTATGGTTTGTTTATATGTATATAGATGCAGTCCCTTATTGACAATTAATAAGAATTCGTCAACGGCTGTAGTTACATTGTCAGATTTAAATACTTTTGACCAATCAGCATTATCCATATGATTGTAGTTGATTTTTAAAGTGCAGTTTGTATTCGGCTTGTATCTTGTTGAGGACTTTGAAATACTGAAGATTACAGGAAAGTGATCCGTTATATCCGATGTGCATACTATTAAACATGCCTGTAATTTTGATTTTAGTAAGCAATGGTCAAGACAGTTTGAACCTCTTGTTTTGAGCTTGTGTCCGGGGATAAAACCAAGATGGGCTATCAGATTAAGATAATCATCCGCTCTAGAGTCTATGGTGCCACATTTAATATCTATCTTAATATCACCGGCAATAGCGATGTTAGGGTTCTGACACAGCCCAATTACATTTTCTAAGGACTTAAGAAAATTATCTATATTTTTGAATGAGGGTGATCTGTATAGTGCTATAATTGAGTACAGGTTATCAATTTCTATGAGGAGACAATTTGAATCAGTAAAAATAGGTTCGCTAATCTTGACTTTAAGGTATTTTTTCGCAAATATAACAATTCCGTCATTTTGATTAAGAAAGCGAGTAGAATAAAAGGTATCATAAGATGGGATGTTAAAAGTCGGTGTGGAACTGTCAAGCCAACATTCCGTTAGTATAATAATGTCGGGTGAAAAACTAAGTCGAGCTAAGAATACTGTGAAATTATTGAAATTTTTGTTTATACTGCGGATATTTTGGGACACGACTGTTATCTGGTTCGATAGATCCCCAAGAAGATTTTTACATAGTTCAGGTGAATTAGATTCAAGATTACGTATTAGCTGCGTACTGTCCATATCATTTATAATGTCAATATTATTCATCTTGAATTGGTTAACTAGTGCAGTTTTTGTTAATGTGGTAAAATTCTATTTATAGTGTACAATGGGTTAGTGTTGTGAAGGTGCGGTACTGGTAATGAGTAGTGTAATGTATGTAGTAAAGTCGTGTAATAAAGTGTCGTGCTACACTATTTAGAGAGTAGACAGGAGAGGAACGTAAAAGTTTAAAGTAATTAACATTAAGTAAATAATAATTATTATTTTTTCACTTTGTCGAAGCACATACAGAGTTTTTATGATCACACTTGTCTGAATGATAGTTTGACGTCTGATTTCATGTAGTAAAATGTTGGTATTCGTAGTCCGAGTAAGAAAACAAGGAAACGGATATATAAAATAAAGTGATCTCACCTTGTCGTTGAGAACATATGCATAATTGTGTTTAATAAAACTTACATTGATAATAGTGTGGCATCTAGTTTTACGGTTTTAATACAGTGCACTTTATGATGAGATTGGTATGGAGGTCAGACATTTTTCAGTTTTTATTTGAAAGTGGCGCTTACCCTGGTCTTGGCGTAGGAAAACTCTGCCATTTGATGTCCAACAAAACATGAAGTTGTTAGTTCTCGCAAACTCTCTTGCTTTAAAATAAAGTCTTCTTGTGTACGGTGGCAGGTGCTCAGACACGAAAACCGGATTTTTTTTTCCTACTAACCCTATTGCTTCTGTGTTCAATTTCTCCTCCTTTAATTTTGATTTATTGAAATCACGGACGCCAGACAAGAATAAGTTTTTAGCTCGAACAGTACTAAATTCTGCTATTAAGGGTTTTAAGGTGTCAGGTTTCCCTGGCAATCTATAGACATCACGTATATCAGTTGTACTAAGGTCAGCTTGCACTGCTTTGGAAGTTTTAATTATTACACTAGCTAAGCTTTCAATATCTTCCTTGTCCTGTACTGGGATGTTTCTTATTTCCACACTAGATGGCCGCGATAGATTTTCGAGGTCACAAATCCGCCCTTCAAGGTAATTTATTTGATCCTTTTGGTTTCCACATAGCTGTTGAACATCATGTAATTGTGTTTTTAGTTCCTCATGTCTCTGGGTAAGCACTTCGAGGGATTTCGCAATATCAGAGTTGGACTTCTGAATATCAGAGTTTTGTTGTTTTAAGTCGTTTAATTCGCTTAATATTTTGGTAATGAAGTTTTCCTGATCGGACTTTAAAGCGGAAATTAAATCCTTTATTTCGTCTCTATGTACTTGCCTTGTCTTTGGCGGATTTTCGAGCCGGAGCCTTGTAACGGGCTGGTAACCTATGCTTCTCGATGTCTTCGATGTCTACCAGAGATGTTAGTAACTCCGAGTCTGAGTGCACATGAGGTGCATCGTAATCTGTTTGCGAAAGCGGTTTGGGTGGCGAACGAACAACACGCGGCATTAGCAGTAAGTTATTAAGTTTGTTGTGAATAAAAACGCAAGTAGTTTAAGAAGTTCCACGAGATGGTTGTGGAGGTGCGTAGCGTATAAGTTGGTACACGACGTGTGACAGTGTTTCGTAGCACACGCGTAGCCGCTTAGTAGGTGGCGTGAAGCGATGGCAAGCTGCGACGTCACGTAGCTTGTAGGAAGTGATAGTTTCGTCGCTGCGTAGTAGATCACCGTGGCTCACTCTGTTACGATGCAGTCGCAGCCGACACCGCCGAGGCGATTGCAAGTCAAGATTTAGTTGTCCCTTTCTTTTTTCCTCTAAAAATCACTTGGTGCGAGAAGGAATCCGAAACTTAGCTCTGAGCCAATCTCAAATTTTCGTAAGCGAATTTTAAAATCAGATTGCACTAGTTCCACTAAATGCACGTCCACTCCGTTGAACATCCGGCGAGGAAGGGGAAAGAAACAAGTCATCTTTAATTGCAGCGATAGCTAAGGAGATCTCTGATAAGCAAAAATGACGGTAAATCTGCAAATCGTCTGCATACAGATGGAAGTTAGATGTAATGGAGTTTATAAATAGGGAAAAAAAGTAAAGGAGAGAGAACGCCACCCTGAGGCACACCGGCTATCAAGTTACATGTCTCAGAGAAAGTATCTTCGACACGGACTTGTTGAGTGCGGCCTCGAAGATAAGAATTAAACCATGAAATGGCAGGAAATGAAATGTTATTAGATACCCTCCAGGATATCGAAATCGACAGAAGAAATCTAGAATCATTAGAAAATCTAGAAGCACAAGTAGCGTAAGTTGCTTGTTTTCAATACCCCAACGGATATCCTCAGTGAATCTCAGCTTATATGCCAGTGAACGTTGCAAGAGGTTTTACATTCGTCGTTCCGTGGTTCGATCCTCACCAGACTGCCTTTTTTCTTTTCTTTTTTTACATATTTTACTTTTTAAATTTTTGGTGAAGATTTTCTAATTTTTTTTTTTAGTTTATTTTAATTTTTTTTAATATATTTTGTATAAACATTTAATCTCGAAGGATAAATAGTCGGACATAACAGTGATATAAATTGTGTATACATCACTATAAATAATACCTAACTATGCCCAGCGAAGGAATATGGGGGTGCTGCAACAAAAATGATCCAAACGGGGGCGAGTTCATAGAGTGCGTCACTTGCGCGAAAAACTTTCACGAGGCTTGTCTAAACACTTCTGACTATACTATTAAACACAATACACCCTGGATATGTCCACTGTGTACTATTACACGCTTCAAAGCTCATAAGAGCGATAGTACCCCTGTAGCGGCCAGATATGTAACCATTAGATAGATAATGTAATTAGATATATAATGTAACCATTAGACCTTCTAAAAGACAAGCACTACATTCTCCTCCCGCTGTGGCATCGAACACTATATCGGTCAACGATGTCCAAAGTATCGTTCAAGAGGTCGTGAAAAATGTGACTTATTATATTTTTTTTTTTCGGAGGTAGGTGCTAAATAATTTGACACATTAAAATTTTTGCACAAAATTTTGTAATTTCGAAAAATATAAAAACTTACAAGTTTTTGCCTTCCATGTGTAGATAATTACACATCCTACCAGCCAGCATCTCTCCAATATATTATTTCGCGTTTAACACACCACTGCACTATCACAAGTATAACCTCAAACATGGAATCACTACAAGGTTCACTGACAGCTATGTCTGAGCTTTTTTCGTCTAAGATGGATGAGTTCCAGCGGCAATTGCAGCAATCCACTTCTTCCCCAACTATGACATCGTTAGCAAATGATTTTGCTGCTTTCCGACTCTTCATACTGTCTTCTTTGGAGACTGTGCAGAAGCAAATTGAGTTCCTTGCTCGCCAAGTAGATCGCCTAGAAATGCGGAGCAGGCGCAAGATAATCCTTCTGCATGGTGTTCCCGAGGAGAAAGGCGAGGATACAAACGTCACAATCACACATCTTGTTACTAAGAAATTGGATCTGCCGGACTTTTCAAGTGACAACATTAGCCGATCTCACCGCTTAGGTCATCAAACTGACAGTAGGCCTCGGCCCCTACTTGTTAAATTCAAGGAAGCCTTTGTACGAGATAAAGTGTGGTTCTCTAAGACGAAATTGAAAGGCACTGGGGTCACACAGTCAGAGTTTTTGACGAAGAGCCGTCACAGTGTTTTCATGCGGGCCAGGCAGCGTTTTGGCATCTCCAAATGCTGGACACGTGATGGAGTGATATATGTACTGGCTCCAAATGGGTCACGCCATCAAGTGGAGTGCTTGGCTGAGCTTGAAGCCATTCCCGGTGCAGAGTCCGCTACCACAAAGAGAACAGCAACTGAGCCAGCTTCGGCATCCGAGATGACTGCGCGTGCAAAACGAGCCGCCAAAAAGTAGGTGTACTTATATGTAAGTCTGTGTTTATTTTTCCTTTTCCACTAAAATCTTTTTAAGTTTGTATGCCTCTTGTATTGTGCATGTACTTTACGTCTTCTCTATGTATATTGTTATTGTTTTGAAATAGGTACTGCAGTTGCTTTGTTTTGATCGTTTGTCACTAGTTGTTAATAGTTATCGGGTAGATATAATATAATTTTTAATTAAGTACATTGAAACTAATAGTCTGACAGATTGACAGTTGAATACTGAAGTGACAGCTGACGGCTTGACGTTGCAATCTGTCAGAACCACATTATGTTCTCAGTACATACCACAGATAAAATAGAAATTTGTATTATCTATGTTTGTGTTTTCGTTTGCTATTTTTCTTTCGATAGTTTTTATTCTTTTATTTTTCTTTGGTATATTGTTGTATCACTTGTTATGTGTGTGTTAACCTTAAATGTTAAAATTGCTATTGTGTTGTGTTGTGTTGTGTAATATTAATTGTTTCTTTCATGCTGCTGGCAGGTGGGAGTTATCCGTTCGATAACGGATATATATTTTTATATTATTATTTATTAATTTGTTTGTTGTTTATTATATTATTATTATTTTTAGAATATAGTATGCTTTGTTATGTCTGTTGATGATAGTGATGCCGAGTTTAATTCCTGTTCTTCCGACGGATTGAGTAGTAACACCAGTTTTGAAAGTATTCCACCCCTAAATGTGACTATAAATTCTAATTTCTCAGATTGTCTGAAGCATTTTAATGTTATCCACATCAATGCACAAAGCATTCCAGCACATTACCCCGATTTTTTGTCGACTTTTGATAGCCAACATATACATGCTATTCTGGTCTCGGAATCGTGGCTTAAACCATGTCTTCCTTCGACGTCATATTCCCTTCCGGGATTTCATCTTATACGCAACGATCGCACGGCTCGGGGCGGTGGTGGTGTTGCGATCTACCTTCGTTCCCATATACCTTTTTCAATAATAAACCTATCAGCGCAGGATAATTCTGGGAACGCTGAACATCTTTTCATAGAAGCTCAACTGTCTAATACAAAAGTTCTTTTAGGTGTGTTCTATAGCCCATCTCTCAGTGTCGATTATTTCTCTGGTTTAGACAACCTACTTGAGGACTTATGTCCACTTTTCGATCACTCAATCATCATGGGAGACTTTAACACGTGCCTCCTAAAGCAGAACACCCGATCTCTGAAATTAAAATCGATAGTTGAAGCTGCTAATCTACGTATCCTACCCCTTAGCGCAACTCACTTCTTTCCAAATTGTGAGCCGTCTCTATTGGACTTAATTATAATTTCTTCATTGGACCATGTTTATAAGTTTGGCCAGTGTGCAGCTGAGGGGTTTTCTTACCATGATTTACTTTATTTATCGTACAAAATCCGCCCTCCGAAAGCAAAGTCAAAAATTCTCCTTCAGCGAAATTTTAATGGGATGGATTTAGTAGAACTCCGTCATGATGCTGCAAAAATTGATTGGAGTGTCATACAAAGTGCATGTACAGTTGACGAACAGGTGGCACTGTTTAACGAACTACGTAGACTTATTAATAAGAAAAACACCGCTAAAGCGAAATAAAGGTTAGACGATAGCGACAAAAATCGAGAGAAATTTAAATCAGTCAGAAATCGTTGCAATATGATGTGTAGAGATCTACAACGACGCCATACTCACAAATCTGTCCAAATCGAAAGATTTTTTTCTATTAAAATTATTGGCTGCCGCCATGAACTCGTCTCGACTTCTGGGGCTATTAAATTGCACCACTATAGATCTGGGCCTAATGGTATTGCGGTTTATTTTGGCTACGCGAGTGCAATGTAAATGTTTACTGTTCTGGCGGTTGACTGAATTACGCTTCCCAATTGTAATACAACATCCAGTATGTTTTCATTCTTTCTTTCAGGAACACATTGTATCTCCACGTTGTTCAAGCGAGCGTTTTGTTCCAGGGTGTTGACACGAATGCTTAACTCGTCTACATTAACCTTGAGTGAAGAGTTCTCCGATTTTAAGTTAGTTATTATTTTCTTAGATTCACTTTGTTCTGCGCATATAGCTTCGACTTGATTGTTCAAATACTCCACCAAATTTTTAATATCCCGTATCTCTTCTTTAACAGACTTTAACTCATTACACAAAATAGAGCTAATAGTCGTGTGAAGCTTGGTTAAAAGGGCGTTCATTTCTTTTTAATAATAATAATAATAATATACTTTATTTGCACCGTACAAAAACAATTAAAGATACAATAAAGGGACAATACAAATTGGTGGTCTTATCGCTAATAAGCGATCTCTTCCAGACAACCAGTGCAGGTAGGAGTTATTGATAAATACAAATATAGGCAAGGTGCACATAAAAACATTACAGAAGAAACAATGAAGAAACAAACAATTAATGTAGCCAGTTTGCTATTTGACATAGTGTGACCAGAGGTGAATAGGACAAGGAGAGGAATAAAAAAAAACAACTCAGTCAGAACTGGAGATAATATGCCTTGACTTGGTTTTAAAGGAATATAAGGAATAATTCTTTACTTCGTATAAGCATATAATAACAGCGTTACAAGGTACTTGTATCACTTTAAACCATAACATAAATAAACATTAAATTAATTACAAATAAAAGGATTTATTCATAAGAACGATTGCCACAAAACAAAACATTGCATTAATTGGATTTTCTTTTCATTAAATTGGATTTTTATTTATAATTTATCGCATTTTGTCTATGTATATGTTGGACGTTTTAAATTATTATTTAATTTACAAAAAATAATTAACGTAGCGAGAGGAAGAACGGCCTAACCAATTTTTTTACAAAAAATAGTTTGGGCTGCAAAGACAGATGTTAGTGGTCTCAGCAGCCCAGGGGCATTCACGTCCAACCCTAAATATTACTAAAATCATATCTGAGGTCGTACAATCTACGTACTGGATGCGTTGCTACTCCTGAGGACTAAATTGGAATGCCTCTTGTCATGTAGGGTCTGCCTTACCGCACGGCAGAAATAGGTGCAGCGGTAGTGCTGTCGCAGACGAATCATAAAACTCTATCACAAGTTATTACAATTTTCATTGTAATATTAAAATTTCCAAACTATTTTTCGTACTTAGGCCGTTATTGCTCCCGCGTAAAAAAATCATCACTACAAAAAAAAAAAACAATTATATGGGATAAAAGGAATACAGTATATATCAATTCGTTTCCCATTCTACGCATTAAAAATTAAGCGTGGCATTCGTCTTAGACTCGACGTAACGTCAATGTTTTACCAAGGCCAGCAAGATATTCCTGTTATATAGCATCCGAAAATAATACATCAGATATAAGGTATATTTTAAACTTTTAAATAAAGAAGAAAAAAGAAAGAAAAGTTTTTTTGTTCGCATTCTGCTACAATCTTACATTTAAAAT
>DWPN01000026.1:0-10448 GCA_018251695.1 Grais stigmaticus
GGGATGTCCGAAATGATTTAAATACTAGGACAACTCGGAAACTAACTTATCGAACAAAATGAGAATGTGGGTGAAGGGTAATTTTACAGCTGTAAAACTTGTTTCAAGTTTTCTTCTTAGGCAATACACTCACCGGATAGTCAGCTTCTTATTTTAAGAAGGAATATTTTAAACTTGATCGAAGGTTTTAAATAGCGATAAAAATTCTTGGAAATCAAATGAGAATTTTTATTGTTAAGCTTCGAATTTACGTATACAAAGTTTACAAAGTTGGTTGCAACTCTTTTTATGTCTCACTACTGGACACAGGTCTCTTATCATATCTAGGTGAGGCATGGAATATACTCCACCACACTGCTCCAATGCGGTTCGGTGGAGGTACGAGTTAATGGTCAAGTCAACTGGCGAATCGCCGAGATTCGAATCTCCGTCAAGAATTGACGACTGTCATCTGTCGAGGAGAAACGGGACCGTCTGCTTAACTTGCCCTCGGAAGCACAGAAGCGCGTATGAAATGTTGCCACTAGCGGTAACTCATGCAATTACCGACCGCGCCCGAGGTTGCTTAACTTGGTCGACCGTTTACGCTTGGCTACAAAGGGCTGGGCTACGCGCGCTTGTTAAAAGTTATATACCTACTCAAATTCACGGCAATTCTAACCCATATTGATGCCGTCTAAAAAACATGAAAATCATAATTAACATAACCTAAATCCTGTCACTCTACTAAGCACGAATCTCCTATCAAAAATAAGATGGTATGGTGATAGTTTCCATACTAAAGGCATAATACAGTATAATCGGATACGCAGATCAAAAACATTCCACTTGATACTTCATCGGCGAGTTGTCGATGTTTTGATAAGAAAAATATTTTGATCACAAAATAAAATCATAACGATTCTATTCCACTCCCACTTTGAACACGGGTTTTCTATCAAATATAAGATAGATTTAGGGCTCATAATAGGACTTTATTTTCGTCAAGTACCTATGAGCAAATAAGAAGCATTCAACTTTATCACAGAGTCGTAGAAGTGTTGATTAAAATAAATTTTAATGTCTAGAAAATTTTCCAGTTTTCCTTTTAAAGATAATAAGGTTTGAGGAAAAGTTTACCATACTGGGCAAGTACGATTAAGCGGATTCAAAGTATGAAACACTTCGTCATATTTGTTAGAATAAGTTGTAGAATGTGGGCTAAGAGACTCCGACAAAACAACTGCTGAGAACAATAACAAACAAGCCAGTTATCTGTTAATGCTAAGAAATGCTTTGACGATTTTGTCTAACGGTCACTGAACCGATAATAATTACGATCTTTTAATGAAGAGTATTCAATTATAATTAAACTATTGCGTATAGAGTAAGTACCAGTCCAGCTTACCGATGGAGTGCCAACTAATTCTTCGTCGTTTCTAAGTTCGTGGCTATCTCGTAAGTTTAAAGTTAAATGTAATTTGTGCCATCATTGGTAGTGGCTGTATTGGTAACTTATCTTCACTTTTGATTAAATTTTGTAATTCTTCATACTATTTAGTTGGAACTAGATGACTAGGTAGTTTGTTTAACGTTAAAGAAATGATCTGAACGTAACACTAATTTAGTTAATAAGTTAGTAATTTGGTCAGTCAACCTTTCCGTACGTTTGTTTCGTTTGTACGGTAGCTTGCATGCCTGTTACGAGTAAAATAACATAAAAAGTGTAAACATAAATAAACTATAAATAAATTTAAGCTAAACAAGGGTTTATTAAAACCGCTAACGCATAAAATTAACGTCAGCGGACAGTGTAAACAAAGAGGAGAGAAATCCTTGCGCCATTGTGGAGCGTTGTACGGAAGTTTATTAGTTAATTCAAAGGCAGACTCGCTGTCTGCTCGAAATAATTGTACAGTCATTCTCAGAACAAAACCTCTTTGTGTCACGTTATCGGTGGCCCATAAATTGCGAACATTATCTGCGTTCGACATTGACTTTCTTCCTTAACTGTCCCGCGTTGTAAACAAGGCCCTTTCAGATGTGGAGTGAGTAGGGACCGCAACAGAGTATTAAATTTCATTACAGTTAGAGATAGACTATCTGGCTGTCTCTACATTGTGTCCTGTTCCCGTTGCTGTAGTGTGTTTCCCACAAATGGAAACCAGATGTATATTATCCATGCTGTATTCGAATTCTTGGTTACAACCGACCTCTAACCATGTAATATTGTCGATGAAAAGCTGATGAAACACCCATAACCCAGCGATTTATGTAGATCGTAAACGATCGACCAAGTTAAGCCACATCGGGCGCGGTCGGTAGTTGGATGGGTGTGTGACAAAAATTTCGTGCACGCTTTCGTGATTCGGATGGCACGATAAGCCGTCGGTGGCGGTGGTCATGGAAATACGTAAATCATCACATTTCGATAGCTTACAAGAAAATAAATTGAAAGGACTAGAAAAAATGGGAATTGTACTTATTAATTCATAAACATTAAACAAACTTACAACTTAAATTCAAATATTTTTTTTAATAAAAAAAAAACATTTTTTTTTGTTAGTATCTAATATATGTTAACGTTCATCTCACGTTACAGTATCTAAAGTATCATCAATGTGTCGTATCGGGTCGCGTCACTGCATATCAATGTAGAAGAACAACATTTGCAATGAAACACTAGAAGATACACGGGTAATGTGGTCGCCGGTAATGATTACATAGGAAATGATTCTATGAAGTGTCACTATTCAGTAACATGTAGATGAAAGTCCAGTTCGTTGGTGTTTTTGCTTTACCGCAAGAGACTACTCGAATTGCTGCTTTTGGTTTCGCTACTAGTGTATAAAATTGAGTTTTAACATTTAGTTTCAAACTTCAATATAACAATTTTTCTACTTTCATTTGTTACTTACATTTATTGTTACAACACCATAATATTTTATAATTCTCCGTCAATTTTATTTAAACTTGCGAAGACCGTTTTATAATAATATACCACATTTCAGCCCGACAATTAAAGCGAATCTAACTGCCAAAAACCATCAAGTTGTTTAGGCTAAAGAGTATGCCAAAAAATAATATACATACTCTCCAGAACATCTCCCTTATTCTTAAAGAGCTAATTTTCCACAAGAAAAATTATTATTTTCACGTCAAAATTCATCCCTTTAGAAAGCTTTCCATCGTTAAGTTACAATGACACTACAACCGTAGTTTAAAGTACCAGTTAAAACTGTTATTTCATAGTACATTAGCGAAACATTTCCTCGTGACGAGATACAATCAGACACTCAGACACAACATGGCACATTAAGTATTACATCATTTAATTGCCAGCTGAGATGTTCGTCGATAAGCACTCACCGTATTTTGCTTCTTTCCGGTGCAACGAGGCAATCTCATGTCAAGTAACATAGATCAAGCTTTGTCGTTTTCTGATCGCAAACTACGACTAATAGTTAAATAACTAAATGCAGCACTTACAAAGAAATAATGATTCGTATCTAAGCAATTTTATATCATCATGAGCTACTTCGATCGCAAAAGGGTCGCGATTTATATTAAACTGTTCATCAGAATATCCTACAAAAAACAAGAAAGGTAAACCGTAATATAATTCATGAAACGGCACTGCTACATTACATTTAATATCTTCACATGGTAGTAGCCAGATAATCAGAAGGCAGAAAGAAGGCAAGGACAGGTCAGTAAAAGATGGACAATGAATCAATAACTAGAGACAAAAACTCAGCAACTCATTGAAACCAAAAAATGTAAAAAGACAAAGGGCAGTGTGTTTCATAGTTTCATCAGTCAACGACTTAATAGAAAAAGATAAAGTGAATTAATCATGAATCATGAAAATGGTTTATTGCAATTAAGTTTGAAAAGCAAAGTTAGTAAAGATAACAAAGCAGCCGAATAAGAAAGGATTGCAATAGTAGATTTGTAGGCCATTCAGTCGCGTTTCAAGATAATTGATGGTGATATTAAAAAAAAAACAATCAAAATACGTATCCACGTTCATTGACTATACATGTATCTCGTATTGAAACTAGAATTCGTTCCATTTTGCCCTTATCAGAACAGTTTGTATAATTATGTAAATTTGTCCATTTACGACAGTTCACGGCGCGCTAACGTCATGACCACGCATTGACCATCGTCACCGTTGACCACGGCCTGTCGCTTTGTGTTTTACGATAGTGCGTTATTGGGTTATTGGCTAAGTTGGGCCGCTGGGCCGCTTTCACCCACGCATGGGCTAACACCGGAGACACGCTGTCGCTTTCGAAATTACAAAGTTTATTTAAAGTTCGGGAAAAGCTCACTAGTTTTGTGTCAAATATAATGATAAAATAATGAAACATCTACTGATTTCATGGATGTAATAATCAACTATTGAGATTTTCTCTGATAATATTTTGCTCAGTACGGGAACTATCAGTATACAGTGCAGTACAAGACCTAGACTTCAAAATAAAGTCTTACATCTCCTCTTTCAACTCAACCCGAAGTCAAAAATTTTATTTATTTTAATAATAAAAATTAAAATGCAATAATTACTATTTCGCTGACACACTTCTTTCTCGACACATTTCTTCTGTCATAGATGAGAGAATATAGGCCATTATCAACCCATTTACCCAAATTTCAAATTTATTTGAAAAGGTTATGGAGAATTTTGGAGGGCTCAAGAGTCCTTACAAACTTTTTCCTTGGCGTTAAAGTGAATAAAAAGTGGCTGGTGATATTCGTTTATACGATGGGTTTCTAACACTGACTGCAGATCTCAATTCTTAACAAGTAATATGACTATTGTGCAACATAAGAAAAAAAATAATGGTATTAAGATGCATTGACCTCTTAAAATGAACACAAAATAAAAGTTTATGCAAGCGACACAATACTAATGAAAAACTGAACATTTTCGATTACAGAGGTTATAAATTTTACGATATTTACGATAGGGGCGTTATTCTCAAATTGGTGTTACGCACGGTCAATAATTTTCAGTTAAAGGTTACTAAAAGTGAGAGTTAACAAAAGACCATTAACACGTAAGAAGGAGATATTAACCGCGCAAACGATATTAATTACTATAAACAGACTCGACCCTTGGATGGAAAACCAGATGCCCTCGAGCGTTAAGAAGATTCAAAGGTACTTAATTGTTGTAAATTTCCTTCCGAGGAGCTTTAACGTGCGAGGAACCGGTTGCTGATAAGAGGCAGGTACAAATGTTCTAAAAACGTGTGAAGCTGAAGAGAATAATAACTTTGTAAACGACGTACAAGAGGTTTAAAGTGGCAATGAGTCCATCTCATAAATGATACGACGACGGTTAGTCACAAGTACTGTCTACTTACAAGCGGATAAACGACCGGCGATGCATCTCCATTAAGATAAAAATATTTAAGGCAATGAAGTTGGTAACTCATAATACTATAGATTCTACATTTTCATAGATAGGATGTATTTTTGAACAGACCAAGTAAGAAACGAAAAAATTGGGTTTTCTGGTTATTTTTATAGTTTCATTTTAAGGGACAATTTCGAAAATTTAAACAGCGTGAGCACGAACCCAGCTGATATTATTGTGAATAAAGATCTGAGTAATTTAAAAAAATAAAGAAATCTAAAAAGCTCTGAATGTTACTAATCTGAACTCCCACTTACATCAATCTATTTTCTATTGTCATTTTAAGTTCTTGCTACTTTATTTATTCCCATTTCACTAGCTGGGTTGTGACAGTAAGACCAGTCCTTTAAATTCGCAGTGAGTCCAACTCATTACATCAATGGTGGTTGGCAGACGTGACTAAACGACGTACGTCATCATAAAACATAAAAATAATGCTGATCCCATCGGACGTTAAAACTAATAAAATAAAGTGCGTCTTAACTATAGTTAGTAGTTGAGCAGAAAAAATTTTGGAACTTTTCCAGCGGCCTTGGACCCCTTCGAAGATCATCTCACGCGTTGCCATGGCTATAGATTGTGCTACTTTTTGTAATACCGTTTTGCTCATAATATTATAATTAAAACTAAACGCGCCTAATACCTATCGCTACTACCCTTTATGTGTCTCACAGCGTACCTCAGGTCTTTCTCTGTAAATGAAACTTTGAACCTAAAACATGCACGCTGCTCTAATGCGGATACGATATTAGTTGCAACAAAAATATTGCAGTAACCTAGATTTAACCTACTAAATAATTTTCTAGAAATGTTTATAAATTACACTTATAAGAATGCAATGAAGAAAACTAACACAATCTTCAAAGACATATAGGTAGTGCAAATAGTACCCTACCTACGATAAACGTAATCAGTAAACTAATCGGTGTTAACCTTATTTCGACGCTTATGATTGTACTGGACTGTTTTTGTAATAAAATGTAAACAACCAAAGTTAACTTAATTGTTTTTTTAGAATCAAGTTAGTAAATCGCTTTTGGTATTAGAAGAATTTGAACGAAGTGTGGTGACTAAATAGATGTTATAATTTTGATTAAACTTGGACTACGTGGGATTTTTATTACTGAGGCCAAAGTTGGATTGCCTCTAGTGGACTAGAGGATCTTACTGGAGTAAGATTTGCCATACCGTACCCTTCCGACCGCAACACAGTTGAAGTAGGTGCAGCGGACAGTCAGTTCAGTCAGTTTATCTACGAGTTGAATAAAAAAAAAAAAACTTTAGTAAAATATTTAAACTTCTCGAAATTTGTTAATGGATATCACAGACAATCGTTAAAAAGATTAAGGTCAAATTTTAGTTCCCAATTTAACTAGTGATGCGTATTCTAAAATTGTACTGAAAAATAGGTCACAGAACTATGACGTGTATATGTCTACAATTCAATACATTTGTCTGTATATCCGAAAGCAACTCGATCGTAACTGCAAATCCATTACACATTCGGTTGGCGTTAAAATAACAAGATGTATCTTTACCAAAATACTAGAGTTTGTATATGTAATACTTTGTGATGTACGAGTATGAAAATAATTGTAAAAAAATACGTCTCTGAATTCAGCGCATAACATTACTAGGCACAGTCTGAAATATCATATATTCACTTAGATATACATGAGAGTTTTCTAAGTTGTAAAAATAAAGATGATTGTATTTAAAAAGAAAATACGACGGGACAGCCACAAACAATAACTTGAAACTGTAAACCGTTCTTGTTTTTCTTCGCGTTGTCAGCTAAATACTTCTTAAGGTGTATTTTCGTTACGTCCGATTATGCGTACTGAACGCATCAATGCTACCAATCATACAGTGTTTCAAACGTATATTTGTGGGCTACAATGATAGCAACCCTTTTTAAGCCTAACTCTTACGCTGCCTTAATGCGGATCAGTGTAGATATGGACTAACCGCAAATCTGTCAGTGGGCTACCTAAAGGACTTTCAAAAATGTTTGATGATTTCTAACGACCAAGTCCATTACTTAACGTAACCTTCAAGGCACGAAAGCCGGCATAATCTTTGCCAATAGCGGTCAACCATCATACATTCTACCGCGCTTGACTTTGGCGACGCTTAAGGTTTGATCACCTCAGATATAGAAAAGGGGCTGGGCTTGGTACAGCAACATTATTCAACTTTTTTATTTCTTTATGAGTTAATATTTGTGAAACAATGGTACGTTATTTTATGTGTTAGCATTTGTGAGTTAAATAAGACCTCCGCATGCAACGTTATGAAATACATTTTTTCACTAATTATAACTGAGTTCATGTTTAGTGATAAGGTATAAGGTTAATTGATTGCTTTCAAATCGAAAAATCCAGTTTTCGAAACGCCACCTTAACTTAAGGCAACTTTGCCGTGGAACAAGTTTTTCTCTTAATGAATTATTCCTTTGACGCAAAATGTTTTAGTTTCGTGTACAGAGCTCTTTGCTCTTCAGTATAAAGAATTGGAAACGAGGGACGCAGGTTGCTTACATTTTTTATAGAAAAAATAAAGAGGAAGCTTAATAAATCCACGTATAATTTCATACAGTATTATCAACCATGGTCATTTTCATAATCTTGACTTAACAGCATTACAAATACAAATATTATTTCAGATGCAATATTTTTTTAAATGTATATGTATAGGACTACTATTTACTTCAATCCGGTCGACAGGAGGTCTGAGGAATTGTTTTAAGCGGTAGGCCTATACTTAACGTTATGTAATGGAGAATATGCCTACTACACACTTAGCCATCCTTCTTTATCTTACTAATCTTCCTCCTAATACGCTCAGTGTAAGCTGCAACGATGTTCGAGAGAAGTGGCAACGCCGAAGACTTTTCATCATCTCTAACTCCTACTTCTGCACATAATTCTTGTCGAGTTCTCTTAGTAGCAGGCATGGCAACTTCAGAAGACATCACGGAAGCAGTGTAGAGATAGCCGTTCCATTCGAGGTACTCTCGAACAAGTTCATTGACTAGAAGAACCTCATCAGTTGGTACTGGGGCACCAGAGTTCTTGAAGCCAGGGTTCAATGACACCTGTCGGTCTTGAAGCACTTGCGTAACTTTAGCTCGCATCTGAAAAAGATAATTTAGGAACGTTAAAATTTATTTCTCGTGAGCTCCATGCAAAACAAAATGAAATTTCTTCAGCTAGCTAACTTTCTGTGTATATATGAGATTAAATGTATCAAACAAAAGAAGGAGCTTTATTAATGTTTTAAAAAATTCTCTGTACGGCATCTGCGTTATATAGCAACAGGCTGGAAGCGATTAAAATTAGCCACATATATCGACAAAATAATATTTTTTAATTCCCAAAGTAGTATAATTTTCAAATTTAATCGACAAATAAGCAATAATGGCTTAGTTGGTTGAATCTGCTTTGGTGGTTACTGGGTTCAAATGCGTGCAATTCCGATTTTTCAAAGTTATGTCCAATGTCCATGTTATAAACTAACTAATACTTTTCGATAAAGGAAAACGTCGTCGGAAAACTCTTTGCTGTGTGCATGAGAATACTCTGTATACTGATGAAAAAAAAATATTTTACTATATTATACATGCCCTGCAAGATGCAATAAAGTCTTGTTAAACGACTTATCAGAAATGAATAATACTACGATTGTAGATAAAAACTGTAGCAGAAAAACTTTTCAACCAAAACCCGTTGGGATCTTTTGACTTTACTAGTGCATCTGTAACTGTACTTTAAAAGCGACACTAGTTGGACGATTAAGAGCTGGAAAGTTCCAGAAGTTCGTTGAACGTTACTGGCATTTCGGCTTAAGCACCGATGTTCCAGTACTTTGCACAGATTGGACGGGGATTAGAGCGATTAATTAATGCAAACTACGCTGTTTCAACGTGACATAAGAGGATTGGATAAAAAGCTACACCCACGGCCGCTCTGAATTTGTTTCAGGTTAAGTTGTAATCCTCGCTTAACGAATTTTCCGTTCACCGGATTATGATTTTGTGCGATAAGGATCAAGGAAACAGAAATGTTCAAGGTCATTGAACTACGACATTGTGTCCACTCTAAACAATTACGACAGAATCCCGAATTTTCCGTTCTGGTTATGATTTTGAACAGAGTTTACTTCTTGATAAATTACTAACTGAAAGGAAGAACATGAAACAATTCCTACTTATATCCAAAGCCTGACAACCATGGCTGCGATACAAAATTTTCCTTCGTTTTAGCCTCCATTACTGGAATTGAATCACTTGTGCGTAGTGTTCCCAGAAATAATATCAAATTCAGGATATTATTAGAAAATTCTAAGAACAACGACCAAGAGGTTATGCCTTGTTTTTGACACGGAAGTAATCTTCTTAAAGAATTATGACCTCATTGAGAGAGAGATATAACTGTTTTTCGTATTTCCATTATCTAAAATACACTCTGAGCAAGACTCTGATTTTACAGTATTAGTTTAAACTGTAATATTTTTATTTATTTACATTAATATTTTTTGACGACTTCAATAGTTTAATTTGATTCCCAGCGGAACAGAAATTTGACTGATAAGAGGATTGGATAATAAGCTACACCCCGGGCCGCACTGAATTTGATTAAGGTTAAGTAGTAATCCTCGCTTAACGAATTTTCCGTTTACCGGATTATAATTTTGTACGATAAGGATCAATGAAACAGAAATGTTACCAAGGCCATTGAATTACGGCATTGTGTCCACTTTGAGATCCGTCACAGCAGTGGCCTGAGTGAAGATTGCAATAAGCCAGATTGCAATTAGTCAAAATATTTACAATCCCTTTCAGCAGAATAGCAGTACTTCTTTCGTTATCTGCTGACCGAAAGGTATTCCATCTCCTAATTTCGAAAAATATAGAAACAAATATATTAAAGTATATTTGAGACGCGCATAGCCCAGCGGCTTTTACTATATAGATAATATTGTAGCGAAGGTCGCAGTATCTCCAGGATAAAGTGAGAGCTTTCTGGGGATGAGCTTCACA
>DWPN01000027.1:0-10389 GCA_018251695.1 Grais stigmaticus
AACACGTCGCTACTGCAATGCGGGTTGGTAGAGACACGGGTTATTGGCCAACCCGTCTGTCGTACCATCCAAAGGGTCTCCGACAGGGTTTAACGACTGTCATTTGTTGATGACAACCGTAATGGACGGTTTAACTGTATCGATAACTACCGGGACTAATGGCCTAATATGCGCTCAGGAGCTTAGAAGGATGCATAAAATTTTGCTACTAGTGACCATCAATTCAACCATGACTGTGCCCGTGGTATGCTTAACTTGTACATAAACATACGGAGTTGAGGGCGAGGAGTTTTATTACATTATTAAAATGAGCTCTTAGTCCAGTCACTTAGAAAAAATAGTAAACACATAAAAATAGTTTCTTCGACATTTACGACTAGTATAAGAGTTAAAGCGTAAATAAATCAGGTCTGCTCCTACATTCGTTCCTACAGACCATTACAAATCTTGAATTCAATAACAGTAAGTGCACAAACCCTTTAGCGCCCGAGAGCAGCCGTTACAGCGTTTTGAGTAAAATGTAGCGACTGTATAAATGGACTTCAGATGTGTGGTGCAAGCTACAAGTGATACGTAAAAACTCTTTTTTTTTTATAAATTCTAGGGCTCATTTTTCTTAATCAATAACTCGGTCAATAGCGGCATAAGAGTACGCACAAGGGGTGTAACGACTAATGAAAATCACAAGCGACTTAACGAGCAAGCAAATTAATCGGTCGGTACTAAATGCGGGTTGCGACGACAGAATGCGGTGGTTTGGACTGCGCTATTACAAGGGGTGTAACGACTTACGAAAATTACAAGCAACTTAACGACCAATGCAATTAATCGGTCGGTACCAAATGCGAGTTGCGACGACAGAATGCGACGGTATGGACTGCGCTATCAATAGGACATAAATAGGGTCGCATTTAATTATTATTTCCTTATGTAACTAAATAACTCTTTTATTTAGTTAGATAAGGAAACAATAATTAAGTATGTTTAACACGCAGATAAGAGAAACGGCCGTACGATGTCCACTTTATTACTGACATACAAAGCGCACGCGTTGTTACTGCACCACAGTACAATAAATAGACTTTATGCTTGAAAGCCTTATTAGTGGCTTCCTAAAGTGAGGTCGTCTTTCCTGATGTTTGTCCTAGGGGAGACAACAGGATTCTGTTAATGCATCCTGAGCTGATGAAAGTATAAGGCAGGTAGAATCAGGTGCATGCACAATAAAAGTATCGTTTTCCGCTTTCATTTATGAAATGAACTACACAAAAGTGCGGGAAGCTCCGGCTGCGAGCGAGGCTCATAAATTGCTTGATTTACAGTCTCGTTTTGATCCAATGTGTGCCCGAATCTGTCTGTATAGGATCGAAACTTAATACCGGTAACTAAGATGTAACCTTCTACTTGAAAGGGAAAATTACACAAGCAGAAAACATACAATATAATAAATAATATAGTAAAATACGTAAATAATATATCAAATAACTAAAACTTTTTCGCGCGCGGGTAGTCGCGAGCTACACACGTGAATTTAGTGTGCTCCCTATTTTAGTGTCTTAAATAATTAATTTACAAGTTTTTTTTACCTTTCTATATGTGGTAATTATTTTATAAGCCACTGTCACTCACTCTCAATCAGTTTTCCTGTTTTGCACTAATTGCATCACTAAGTTATAAACGTGTTGTGTACACTTCACCATCATGGATATGCAGCTAGCTACCAACATAGAAGAGCTTGAAAAGTTATTTACATCCCGTATGCATGAGTATGAGAATAAGCTCAAGAATGTCACCACTGGAACAACCACCATGCAACCTGAGATTTCATCACTCTCCGATGAGTTCGCAGAATTCAAAGCATTTATCTGGCAAGCACTGTCCAAAATGAAAACCCAGATAGAACTTTTAGCTCTGGGGTTAGACAGGCATGAAACTGTCATGCGCAGGAAGATTTTATTGATCCACGGCCTTCCTGAAAAGCAAGGTGAAAAGCCGCATGAAACAGTTTATAAGGTATTGTCCGAGCAGTTGAAGTTGTCAGATGTAACAATGGATGACTTGCACGTTTGCCATCGCCTTGGATCCTCACAAGCAAAGAACCGTCCTGTCCTTGTCAGATTTTATGACATGGATCATAGGCAAGCTGTGTGGGAAAGCAAAACTATGTTAAAGGGCACCGGCATCACCATATCAGAATTTTTAACACAGTCTAGACATAGAATTTTTACTGCAGCCAGGAAGCATTTTGGTATAAAGAATTGCTGGACAGTTGAGGGCAAGATAGATATTCTTCTCCCGGATAAATCACGGCGTAAAATAGAGACCATGCCCGAGTTACAACTGTTGATAACACAACATCCATCGGCTAATATTGAAGTTCCGGTAAATCCCTTGCAGACGACCGGGCCCTCCTCTCCAAGGCGTGCTACTCAAAAACAAACTCAAAAAATTACTCCAAAAGCTTCTAAGAAGTCCCGGCGGCGATAACATAGTAATCATAAATGCTTTTGGTTATGTTGTGATAAACCTAATGTTAGACATGTGTGCTTACGTAATAAGATTATGAGGATAAGATGTCGGTATGCTAAAAACCCCTTTTTATTCTGTTTACTCTCTCTTTCGTTGTTGTTGTGACATATAATTAACTACAAAATTAAGTTGCACTACATAAAGCGTATTTTGGCTCACTCAACTCATGACATGTCTAATGTCAGTAACGTCAGGCACGTCATAACATTCATTTTGACAGCGTTCTGTTCCACTGTACAATTGACATGCTATAGGTGTTTTGTTTCTGCCATTATTGAAGTAATATTTTAAGTTTTTATTCTACTTTTCTTTCTTATTTCCCTTGTTGATGGCCTGTGTTACCAACTTACTTTCTATTGAAATCTCACAAGTTTTATTAAGGTTAATAATATGTTTTCTTTTTAAGAGTTTAATTTTGTTGTGTATGATAAAATGTTTTTCTTTTTTTTTATTTCATGGTGTTAATGATTGTTTTCGTCACTTTTGTTTTGATTGTAATTATTTGTATTCTTTTTTTTTATATTTTATTCTTATTTTTTCCTTAGTTTATGTTTAAAAATGTACAAATTTCTTCCAACAAACTTGTGAGTGACGTGGGTAAGATAATTTAGCAATTTATTACATATTTTATACTTTAAAACATTATATGTAAATTATATTATATATTATTACTAGCATTTATTTATTTATTTTATTTACTAAACGTAATATTTTTATATTTATATACATATATAGGTATTACTTTTTTTTTTTTTTTTTTACTTATATATATATATTATAGAGATAATATACTTACTATTTATTTTGCGTTACAGGCATATCTAAGTTAAATGGAAATCCTTAATGACAGTTTTTTTTCTTGCTCCTCATCTAATAGCAGTTATTTTAGCGCGGACAGTGATTCTTCTAGTTGTCTAGATTTGCATGATCAAATTTCCTCTTATTTATCGAATTACCGTAAAAATTTTAATATTGCTCACATAAACGTTCAAAGTATTCCTGCTCATCATTCTGATCTTCTAGCATCCTTTAGTATCACCCATATAGATGCACTACTTGTTTCTGAAACTTTCCTTAAACCTTCTCTTCTTTCTGCTCAATTCGCCTTGCCAGGATATGTTCTTGTTCGTAATGATAGGACTGGAAAAGGCTGTGGAGGTGTTGCTATTTACCTGCGTGCCGACTTACCCTACAAGGTAGTCAGAAAATCCCCATCTCAATACACTGAATCAGCCGAATTCCTGTTTCTTGAAATTACCTTTAATACCATAAAGGTACTGCTCGGTGTTCTGTATAGCCCTAACTTGAATGTTAATTACTTCGAAACCCTGGAGAGTTTGCTCTGTGACTTGTGCCCTATGTATGATCATGTAATCCTGATGGGTGACTTTAATACATGCCTTATCAAAAATGACACTCGTGCACAGAAACTTCACTCCATTTTATCCTCGTACAACCTCCAAGTTTTACCACTTACTTCCACTCATCATTTCCCAAACTGTTCTCCTTCCCTTCTTGATCTTATGATCGTCTCTTCTCCTGGCAATGTCGATACTCACGGGCAAATACCTTCTTCGTTTTCATACCACGATTTGGTGTATCTCTCTTATCATATTCGTTCTCCTAAACGGAAACCTCAATATCTCTTCCTACGTAGCTACAAGGGCATTGAATTAAATGAACTGCGTAAAGATGCTGACGCTATCGACTGGTCACCATTGGTGAGCACCTCTAACATTAACGAGAAAGTTACAATGTTTAATAATCACATTCTGGAACTTTACAATAACCATGCTCCTATCAGGCGTGTCAAAATTAGACATGCTCCGGCGCCTTGGCTCACTCCTGACATTAAAATTTTGATGGCTCGTAGAGATAAGGCAAAAAGAAAATATAACCGATGTCCATCTGACAAGAACTTACACCTTTTTAAACTTCTACGTAACCGCTGCAGTCGTCTATGTAGGGATGCTAAGAGACGCTATTTCCACGATTCTCTCATCAATCGTAATACCTCTGAGGTTTGGAGATTTCTAAAATCAGTCGGGATAGGCAAATCGCCGATCTCTTGCGACAAATTGGATCTGAATGGGCTCATCCAGCATTTCTCCGACTCATCAATTTGTTTAGATCCTATCTCAAAAAGTCGAACTTTAAATGCCTTATTGACCGCAAAAACACCATCTTGTTCTCCATTTAACCTCGGGGATGTTACGGAAGAAGACGTTAAAAGATCTATATTATCTATTACTTCGACTGCGGTTGGAAATGACAACGTGTGCTCAAAAATGATCTCATTGATACTTCCCAGTGTCCTACCTGTCCTAACACATATCTTTAACTATTCCATATTCAGTCATACGTTCCCATGTGCTTGGAAACTAGCTAATCTCATTCCCCTACCAAAAGTCTCTAATGCTAGTTTATTTTCGCAGTTTCGGCCTATATCCATATTACCCTTTCTCTCGAAGGTACTTGAGCACCTTGTACACAGACAATTTTCAACTTATCTATTTTCCAACTCCCTACTTAGTCCCTTTCAGTCTGGTTTCCGACCCGGTCATAGCACTGTAACTGCACTGCTCAAGGTTACTGACGATATGCGCTGGGCGATTGAAAACAAAATGCTCACTGTGCTTGTTTTGTTGGACTTTAGCAGTGCATTTACGTCAGTTGATTTCGATATCCTGATTGGGATTCTTCGCTCAATTAACGTCTCGCCTTCTACTATTTTATGGTTTGATTCCTATCTTCGGGGGCGCTCGCAGCGCATTCGTCATAATGATAATGTTTCTAATTGGTGTGACCTCGCTGCTGGAGTCCCTCAGGGTGGCGTTCTCTCTCCATTACTCTTTTCTGTGTTTATCAATTCCGTCACGACAGTCATCTCGTCTAGCTTCCATCTTTATGCAGACGATTTGCAGCTATATCGTCACTTCTCCATATCAGATGCAAATCGGGAAATTGCACAAGTAAATGCTGACCTTGGTCGCATTGGTGAATGGGCTAGCAGTTACGGTATTCAAATCAATCCACGAAAGTCAGTTGCCATCATAATTGGTGGTAAATATTTGCGTAATAAATTAGATTTCTCTACAGTACCAAATCTATCAATTAATGGCGCGATAATTCCTTACAGTGATACGGCCAAAAATCTTGGTATGCTACTTGACTGTAACTTATCATGGGGTGCTCATGTGAAGGAGGTCAGTCGAAAAGTTCACGCCACTTTGCATTCAATAAAATGTCTGCAAAGTTATTTACCCTTGCAAACTAAGATTTCCCTTGCCCAAACTCTTATCCAACCCATCATCGATTATGGCGATGCATGCTATCTGGATGCTACCGAGGAGCTTATGGATAAGCTTGAGCGCTTGCAAAACCTCTGCATAAGATTTATTTTTGGTTTGCGTAAATATGATCACGTCTCCCAATTTCGCAAGGATCTCAAGTGGCTCCCAATCCGGTTCCGCAGGAATACTCGAATACTTTGTCTCCTTTTTAACGTCCTAAATAACTCTTTTGCTCCTTCATATCTAAAAAGCCGGTTCACCCGTGCTCGTCCCTCTATTGCACCTTGTAGGTCCCATCTCCGATCTCTATTAAGTATCCCCGCTCATAAAACTGCTTCCTACTCCCGCTCCTTCTCGGTTCATGCAGTTAGACTTTGGAACTCACTGCCGCCCTATATTCGTGATTGCAAAACGCTTGCTACATTTAAAAAGAAAGTTAAGGAATATTATCTCTCTCTGTCTTAATACTGTTTGTTGTCTGTCATATCTATATATAGGTACTTGTCTTATGTTTCCAACGTAAATTTGTTAATATGCTATGTATGAATATTTATTTGTGGCAGGATAAAGAAAATGATAGCGTAGTAGGAGTTATGAAACATTTACAATATTTTTATACTATTGAAAAGCGAGTATTCAGTTTCATCACCATCGGTAAGACATGGTAACATCTGTTAGGAACGAGCTCCCCACGCGAACAAATAATTTTCATGTCAAACACAATATCCATCGGCAACAATGATGGCTGAGTGAAATGTCAAACTTGAAATTTTTACGTGGTTTCCATTTTTGTGAGTTGTGCTTTGAATTGTACAGAAAAAGTACCCCACATATTGTACAAATGTTTATGTTTTGTATAGTATGATCTTAATAAATTTTAACTTAGATGATCAGTTACTAAGTAATCAAGAAACACCTTTTTCTATTTTTTTATCATTTTTAGCGTAATGGAATCTTGGTACATACGCTAACTTCTCACTCCCACTGCTGGGTTCGGATTACCCCTCAATGACGAGTGGAGCTAAAGCCGTAGTCCACCAGGCTGGTCAAGTGCAGATTTGTTGATATTGATATACACAATTACTATTTAGTAATAGGTACATACATGACACTTAGTAAGTCACTATCGTAACCAAATCACTTCTCAAGATGATAGCCACTACACTATGTAATGGCTCAATCCTACATTATTTCAACCATACATTATTCAACATTCGTGGAATATACTCGGCCTAAAATATTTTTAAAGCCGTAAATATTCATATTATCTCATTTCTCTCACAAAACATTAATTGAAACAGCATTCATCACCCCCTAACCAAGGCCTCAATCAGTATATTATTAAACTCGTATATTTTATCCGATATTTAATTCAAGCGACACGTCGAAAATCTCTAAACGAATTCTCTTTCATGTCGTTAAAGCAACAAAACGGAGTAGGAAATCGTATTACTTTACCGCGGTACTCAAAATTCATTAAAACCTGTTCTTAGTCAAACCTAATCATTTATTTAAGAGACAAAAATCCTCGAAAGTAATGTTCGTTGAAGCGTAATTCAACGTTAAAACGCAAATGTAACAATTGTCACACATTTATCGGGCAAACT
Source organism: Grais stigmaticus (assembly GCA_018251695.1). NCBI lineage: Eukaryota > Metazoa > Arthropoda > Insecta > Lepidoptera > Hesperiidae > Grais > Grais stigmaticus. Next base: position 7,430 of record DWPN01000027.1, read on the forward strand.
ATAAGCGATGTAGTTTTGTATTGTTTGAGACGGGACGGAATGAGGAATTAAGAGGCTATAAATAAGTTTTCAGTTACATAAGTTATAGTCGTCCATCATAGTGTAACTTTTATGATGTACGTCTATGATATGTAGTATCTTGAAATTGTTTTAAAATCTCGTCATCAACAACACATTATTGTTGTATTGACACAAGTCTCCCCGCAAAGATGAGAAGGTCTTAGGCCATAGTCCACCACGCTAGCTAAGTGCGAATTGGCAAAGTAATGGTCAATCCTGTTCGATTTTCAGCAGGACAAAAATTTGAATGATGAGTTTAGATTTATATTTCCGATCTGGGTATTCGTGTAATTGTCTTTGTGTGTGTTCATGGCACCCACGATACAAGGAATCATAGTGTGGGGGTGTGACTGTCTAAAAAAGAGTAAAAATATCATCTATAAGCGGACATCTTTACTCTTTACATATAAAACAAGTCCTTTAAAGGGCCGTCAAACGTATTAGCGTATAAATAATTCAGCATATCTTTAGCCGCATTATGTCATTTACGGCGTTACCTTTTAGACGAGTATTTACACAAAAGAAGAGCGAATCAAAAATGATAATTACATGCAAATCTGAGGATCTCCTCGCTACCCCAAGGTAGCCAATTCACTGGTGATGAGACAGAAGGGATGATTACAAAAGAACAACGTAATCTTTCCTGAGCACTCATTTTTAGAAAACATAAGCTGTGATGATCAATTATGGTTCTAGGTTGATAATGTTTTTATAAAACCATTGAAGACCAAATTGAGCATCTTATGCAAAAAAATACCCTACAGAAGTGTAACAATGTAATTATTTAAAAAACCTGAAAACCAATAAACCAGTAGGCCAACTTCAAAACTTGACTAATTTGCTAGTTAATCTACGTGATTTTAGAAGCGCATAGCCCCGTAGACATTGTAGATCGTAGGCAATTGAAAATTTTAAGAAACAAAGTTGATTGGTTGTATAGTGGGTGCAAGTGCTTATAGGTGGCAGTCGCTAAATTTGGTTGGACGAGCTTTTGGTACATCGACAGATAGGTTAGCCACTAATCTCTATTTTTAGTAACTTGCATTGTAGAGCATAATAAAGAAAGAATAGACCTCGTTGATGAGATGCAATGAGAGGCCGTGCAAAACAGTGGGACAAAAAATTTACCTATCTTTTGATATTTTGTTCCTTTTTTTTAAATAATTCTTTATCCCTTGAATCTTGATAAAGGAACAGAATATCATAATGTCAATCTACTAAGTGTTGAACATAAGATTTATAACTGCTTTGCTTTTGTTACCTGAATTTAATAATCACTCTTCATCGATATGAAAATCGTAACTATAGAAACCCTTACCTTACATTTTATTTAAGTAACAAATGTTTCGTCTGATTCAGCCGTAAAACGAGTTTTTCAAACTGATTCGGATTACAAACTACAGAGAATAGGTGAATTCGTACCTATTTTGTAGCACACTTAGATTTATTTTAAGCACCGAACGTAAAAATGTCTTCTTTATTTTCTTGTAAATTACGAGCTAACAGTCCACTAAAGTTGTATTTTGACTTTATCTTGACCTTTTTCTACCTCCATCAGAGCTTGCCACGGTTTTTTATGAAAACATTTTTAAGCATGATAAATACATTAAGGTACAAGATAAAAAGTAGTTATTATAATTTATAAATTATGTATATGAATTATGGTTTCTATGTTATATAAATTAAAGGCGAGTATGCAGACTACTTCCACCAACTTGCATTGGAGCAGCGTGGTGGAGTATGCTCTAGGCCTCACCCAGTTGTGGTAATAGACCTGTGTCCAGTAGTGGGATATAACCCATTTTACGCCCCACTGCAGGGCACAGGTTTGCACAGGCAACTATGCAAACGACACTTTGTTAGGTGCCCATTGATCTTTGACGTTAATATCAGTGCCAATTATTTATTGATGAAAACGTTAGCCATCTAACTCATGTGTCTACCTAAGACCGAATTTTATATACGCACGTTTTCTAAATTATCATGTTTTGGTGAAGAAAAGCAAATGAAAACGTGACAGAGATCTCAGATCTCAGTAGGATTCACCACCGCAGTTTAAAAAAAATATGGCCTAAACTCTTGTCATCTCAAAGTCAAAGGATAATTTAAATTGTTAACGAGTAAAATTGTCCAAAAATCATTCAAAGAAGATTTTCGACAAAGAATTCAACAAAATCCCAACCAAAATAATCTACATGCATCTTTAGGTACGACCCCACGTTGTTGTCCACAAAAACAAACTAAAAATTCAAATCGTCGCGATCAAGTATTCGAGAGACGAACGCTCTTCGTTAGGACAGTCCCGCCCCTTACCTGCGCTGCATATGTTACGCACTACTATGGGTACTATGTCTAGAGAGTTTTTTGCGAAACTACAGTCCCATTTGCTTTGTTTATTTGCTACCAGTTGACGTACGAGCTAAATCGAGTTTCTTTTGATTCGAACGCGACTGTACTGGAAAACAAAAGAGTGAGGACAAGAATAAATAAACAAGTAAAGTAACTTCGAGTACTGTAAATAAATACGTGGAAAAATATATTTTTTGTAACATTCTTTCCTTTACGGGGTTTGATGAAAAATAAAAAGGAATGAATAAATAAATAGATAATGTTTAACACTAGGATTCTCTGAGTCGTGTGTGCCTTGAATACACACAAAGACAACGACATAAACACACAGATTTAAAATATAAATTTGAACTAATCATTCGAATTTCTATACCGCTGGGAATCGAACCCAGGACTCTTTGAATGGCGGTCCGGCATGCTGACCATAACTCCATACACTAGGTGCACATTTTTTATGTCTTTTACTGATATCTTAACAATTTACTCGCCTTGCTTACATATCTTTTATCAAATATAATAAAAACATAAACCTATAAAATATATTTTAAAGT
>DWPN01000028.1:0-10382 GCA_018251695.1 Grais stigmaticus
GCAGAAATTTGAATGATGAGTTTAAATTTCTGTTTCTGGTCTGGGTGTTTGTGTACTTGTCTTTGTGTGTGTCCATGACACCCACGACACAGGGGATCCTAGCGTGGGGCTGTGAGTGTGAAGCGTTATAAAGCGTTATAAATATTGATTTCATTAAAATATAAGTAATGGAGTATCTTGTTTTCACAGGACCTGATAATATCAACCGTGATCGGTGTGGGGCTGCTGGTGACCGCGGTTCTCAACATCACCTTCTGTGATATGGCGCGCGTCATTGACTACGTGCACGCTGTAAGCTCTTAGCGTATGAATTACAAGTTTTGGCATTAAGAGGATTGGTATTTTTGCCATTTTTTTTTATTAGTGAGACCAGGGCTTCTTTAACTTTTGTCATTCACGACCCCATACAAATATAAAAGAAAAATAAATTAATATTTTTTAATGATTTATTTATTAGGTAACAATGTGCGGGGGTTTGAACCCAGGACCCCAAAGCGATGTAAAGCGAGTACTGTGTTCAACCAACTAAGCTATCACTGCTTCAGTTCAGTGCTTAAGTTTAATATTTTTTCAAAAACTCGTCGCTCGTTGACTAGATAAGTTTATATTCTGAGATTGAATTTGTGATTCGCAGCCGCTGGCTCTAGCGAACGCGTGCCTGGTGACTGGTAGCGGCGTGGTGACGTACGTGTCGGTGACGCGGCGCTGGGACGCGGCGCGGAGGCCTGGCGCCGAGCCGCCACCTGCCGCGCCGCAGGAACAGGAAGTGTGAGTCCGGATGCAGGCGGATTGATGGTTAAGTTGGCCGGGATGAAGCGTGGATCGAGGCAGCTGCTTTCAGTTTCGCATTTTCCAACTCTGACGGTCCTCGCCTGTACGGGTTGATCCCGTACAATCAGCATTTTGTTACATATCGCGCGCGGTTGTCGATTTACTTCAGTGCACAACCAATTGTCGACCGCGTCGCGCATTAGCTAGCATATCGTATATACCTCGTGTACTCAAATTATTAGTGATTAAATAAGTTAATTAGCTAGCGGACTATTATTTACTACCTTCTACATGGTCCTTCGAGTCTCCGTACAGACGGGATCAATTTCGTGTGTACGTGAAAACTAGCGAAAATTTGGATTGCAGTGTATTGGATTTAACAAGCAGGCAAGCAACGGCTGAGTCCAAGTAAGATCTTTCCGATTTTATTAAAATATAACTAGCATTACATAGCAATGGAGAGTCTTCTGTCCAGCCAAAATCAGCTAAGCGATGCAATCAAAAAACTAGGCATCAACTTCAGTAAAGATGGAGCGGAGCGCAAATCGAGCGTGGATTACTTTAATGACAGGTTGGAAACCTTGGAGTCCTACTGGAAGAAGTTCGAAAATAATCACTACGAACTTTCAAGGTACGATATCCGTTACGAGCCTTACCATATAAATGGGGACTACGTGCGAACTATGTCGAATTACAAAGCATTGAAGGAAAAAATTTGGGAACAACGAGAGAAGTTTTTGTCGCGACTGCCTAGAGAGCCAGTCAAACAGGTAACCTTGCAGCCGCAGCCCGGGACATCTAAACAGCAAGCGACGGCGGCGGCCGAGGAGACGCCTGGCCAAGCGAGCGAGCAGACGCCTGCTCAAGCGAGCGAGCAGCAGTCGCAACCAGCAGGGGAGAGTTCATCTCCGAAAAAGGTATCTAGAGGTGTGTCTAGTAAATTAGATGACATATTAAGGAAGCAATATATTCAATTTAAAGCATTTTCTAGGACTGTTGCTAGTATTAATGTTAACGATATAAACGAAAAGTGGGAATTCGAGGATACTTTAAAGAATTTGGATTCTCGTTGGTCTGCGATCGATACCCTTCATTGGGAAATAGAAGCCGAACTAGATGGCGAGGAATCAGCATACGAGGGGGTATTCTCCATGCATGAGGAGACTTACTCGAGATTAAAGAAAGATATTAATAGGAAGATGTGGGCGGCGTCCTATAGGGATAAATCTACACCAGCTATGGACATCCCGAGCTTCGCGGGAAACTATAATCAGTGGGTCTCTTTCAAAGATTTATTCTGTGCGGCAATTCATAATAACCCATCGTTGTCTAACGCGCAAAAAATGCAATTCCTAAAAAGTAAGTTGAGGGGAGAAGCGGAGAGCTTGATCCGTCACCTGCCCGTGAGTTCCGATAACTACTCAGCTTGCTGGGAAATCTTAAATAATCGCTACAATAATAAAAGGCTTATTTTCACATCTCACATGAATTTACTTTTAAGCATTTCGAATATTCAACAACCTTCTTTAGGTCACATTAAAAAACTTCACGATTCAATTAAGGAAAACCTGAACGCGATCAAAAACCTTGGCGTGGATACTAGCACGTGGGATCCGATTTTGGTGTATCTGTTGTCACAAAAGCTAGACCCGGATACCCACGCCGACTACATCGAATCTGTAAAAAACCCGAGAGATCTTCCTGAACTACAAGATTTCGTCAATTTTCTGGAATTTAAATTTACATCATTAGAAGCTTCCCGGAGAAAACAGGATCAATCTATAACTAAAACAAGTATACCTAAGCCTCATTTTAATAACGTTAAGCCGCATAACTTTAGTCAGAAGCATTTTGCATCATACAATAATACGAAACCTATGTGGAAATTTTCTGGAAGCGGGTATGGCATCAAATGTCTTCTTTGTAAGCAACCGGATCATTTATTGTACCAATGCAAAACATTTATGAATATGCCGCATGATGTGAAACTTAAAACTGTAAATCAATTGAATATATGTAAGAACTGCTTATTTGATCATAATGGAAAAGAATGCGTTTCGACGAAAAGGTGTCGCAATTGTAAATGCAAGCATCACACTTTATTGCATGACGCATGCCATCAACCTTCACCATCGTCATCCGCGGTCTCGGAAGAACACGTGACCGGCATTACGCACGTGTCTCAAGGGGATGAAACGCAGGTGTTACTAGCTACTGCATTGGTTCAGGTCACAGCAGCCAATGGCACCAAGTACACTATGCGCGCTTTGATAGATCAGGGCTCACAGATCTCGTTAATTACCGAAAATGCAGCCCAATTGTTAGGAATCGAAAGGAGGGGTTGTAGTGGAGTAATTTACGGCGTAGGAAAGAAGCAAAACAATAGCAAGGGCGTCATCAGCATCGAATGTTCGTCTCTCTACAGCGAATTTACTTTTAACACCGAAGCGCTTATAATGAACAGCTTAATTAAAAACCTTCCGACCCATTCTTTCACTAAGCCAGAGTGGTCACATTTGAATGGCGTTCAACTAGCGGATCCAGAATTTTATGTCAGTCGACGAGTTGACTTATTGTTTGGAGCTGATATCTATTCACTAATTATGTTAGGAGGCATACTAAATGAGGATAGTTCCCTGCCTATCGTACAGCAAACTCACCTGGGTTGGATTTTGTGTGGGAGCATGATGAAAACTTTTCATTGCAACGTAGTGTTAAATAACATCGAGGATATCAAGAAATTTTGGGAAATAGAGGATATAGAAGATAGGTCAGATTTATCTAGCGAAGATCAGGAGTGTGTACAATTTTATAAAGCGACGACGGTGCGTCAATCCGATGGTAGATATGTAGTCCGATTGCCTATAAAAGATAGCGAAGTACACACTCTAGGTTCATCTAAGAACATAGCTACAGCTCAATTTTTAAACCTTGAGAAAAAACTAATACGACAAAAACAGCTAGCACAGCAATATCAGACCTTTATATCTGAGAACAGGGATTTAATTGCGGAATCTTCTCCGCAAGGTTGTTATTTACCCCATCATTGCGTACAGCACCATAGTGAAGGTAACGCCAGCAAATTTAGGGTTGTTTTCAACGCGTCGGCCAAGACTTCGACGGGGGTAAGTCTTAATGACGTCATGCTTCGCGGGCCGAACTTACAAAAGGATTTTCAGTCGCTTATCATAAAGTGGCGGCAATACCGATATGTCGTAACCGCGGACATAGAGAAGATGTATCGTCAAATCATGGTGAACGAATCAGATCAGATTTTTCAAAAAATCGTATGGAGGGACTCGCTTAACGAGCGAATTAAATCTTATCAATTAACTACCGTAACATACGGATTAAAAGCAGCGCCTTTTCTAGCGATGATGACCTTGCTACAGCTAGCGGAGGATGAACGTGGGAGTTTTCCTGAGGCGTCCAAGGTGTTGGAAGAAGACCTATTTATGGACGATCTCTTAACGGGCTTTCACACGATAACTCAAGGTCAAGATTTAGTGGATAATCTAAACAAATTATTGCAATCAGGCGGATGTATTTTACGAAAATGGGCGTCGAATAACGAGTTACTACTAGCAAAAGTGGACGAAAATAGGAAACGGGAGACTAACCAGTTTAACTTCAAATCGGAAAATACGAAGACTCTGGGTCTCTGTTGGAACATTAAGGAAGATAAATTCATTTTCAAACATTCGTTAAGCAAGAATCTAGCGTCGAAGCCTACTAAGCGTATTTTATTAAGCGAAATATCAAAGATATATGATCCCCTTGGATGGCTTGCTCCGGTTGTGACCAACTTAAAATTATTATTTCAGGATGTGTGGAAAGCTAACCTCAATTGGGATGATACGGTACCAGATAACATTTTAGTCCAGTGGACAAAGTTAAGAGCGGATATAGACAACATCGAACTTTGTACGGTACCTAGGTGGATTGGAAGCTGCGAAGGAGACTGCATTCAGTTGCATGGATTCTGTGATGCATCTTTGAGGGCATATGCATGTATAGTCTATGCGCGCATTCAGAAAAAAGATAGAACAACAATCGCTTTGGTGGCCGCGAAAACAAAACTCGTACCGCATGGCAAGGATATTACATTACCAAGATTAGAGCTGAGCGGTGCACAGTTATTGGCTAAGCTGATGAGTAAGATCTTACAATCTTTGCCAAACTATAAGACTGAAGTTTTTGGGTGGTGCGACTCGAAGGTGGTATTAGGCTGGTTACGAGGCGATCCAGGAAGATGGATGACATTTATAAGCAACCGAGTCAAGTTCATCACTCCAATAATACCTGCACATCGTTGGAGTTACGTAAAATCGACAGAAAACCCCGCGGATTGCGCGAGCCGGGGTCAGCTAGCTTCACAGTTAAGTCAGAACACTTTATGGTGGGAAGGACCCGCGTGGCTGACTGTATTTGAACGAAATGAGGAACCGGAAGTATTTTCAACAGATATCGGGAAAAAAGCGAAGGAATCTGTTGTATTGCAAACTCAAATATATTCTGCGGAACCTTCGATAATTACGGAGCTTCTAAACAAGCATAGTTCTATTACAAGAATCGTTTCTATTCTCGCATGGATACTGAGAATTACGAATATGAGACGCAAGGAGTTACCTACTTATCTTACGTTAGGAGAATTGCGTAAAGCGAAATTACTTATTATAAAATATGTGCAAGCAAAGGAATTTAGCGACGACATTAAACATCTAAAGAAAAATAGTTTCGTCGGATCTAACAGCAAGCTATTAAATTTAAATCCTTTCATAGACAGTGATGGGATTATGAAGGTCGGTGGGAGATTAGGAAAGTCTGAGTTGAAAATTGAAACTAAGCATCCAGCTATATTACCGCACGACTGTCGTTTAACAACATTATTAATTGATGAGGCACATAAACAAACTTTTCACGGCGGAGCCCGACTCACGGCTACGTGGCTAAGACAGAAGTATTGGATTCTAGGTGGAAACAGAGCGGTTAAAAAGCAACTAAGAAATTGCGTTACTTGTCGAAAACATAATCCTCAGCATCAGAATCAACTGATGGGTGTTCTTCCTCATGCACGTACTACCCAGGCGCCACCCTTTTACCACACTGGAGTGGATTTAACTGGATTTGTCGACGTGAAAGCGAACCTTGGTAGGGGTATTAGAACGACTAAGGGATATATAGTATTATTCGTGTGCATGGTCACCAAGGCCGTACACATTGAGCTAGTGTCTGATCTGTCTAGCGCAGAATTCCTGTCAGCGTTGAGGAGGATGGCGGCGAGACGTGGCGCCCCGCATCATATTTATAGCGATAACGGTACCAATTTTATTAAAGGTAATCGAAACTTACAGGAGGAATACTTCACACTGCAACAAATAATAGATAGAAATTTCTTGAAGGAGGTCACCGACATGAATATTGAATGGCACTTCCAGGCCCCCAGGTGGCCCAGTGCGTCAGGATTACAGGAACGAGGAGTCCGAAGCATTAAGAGTCACTTAAAACCGGTAATAGGCGAACAAAAGTTAACATTTGAAGAATATTCAACCCTCCTAGCTCAGATAGAAGCATGTCTTAACTCTAGACCGTTGTGTGCTTTAACCGAAGATCCCGAAGACCTGGACGTGTTGACACCGGCACACTTTCTGACTTGCAGAGCGGATCTAACTGTTATTGAAACCGAGAAGGATGCGAGAACTCGATGGCAGCTCGTCGGAAAGCTATTAAACGATATTTGGAAACGATGGAAAGCGGAGTATTTAACTCAACTAACAGTGAGAAGCAAATGGCTTAAACGGCTACCGAATATTAAACTTAACGACATCGTTTGCATCCACGAAGATCTTCTTCCGCCAGGAAAATGGTCGATGGGAAGAGTAGTGGAACTCCATCCCGGCAGTGACGGCATCGTTAGAGTAGTTACGCTAAAAACGAAGAATGGATATATGAAGCGACCGGTTTTGAAGCTATCTGTGCTACCGGTACACCAGGAAGAGGCAGAGGTGTCGTCTCCGGTTCTGGAAGCCTCCTCAGCAGTCGTAACTAGCGCAAAGAAAGTAAGGAGTATTAGCGTCGTAAAAATCCTCTTATACTTTGTTTTGTTCATGAATATTTTCGGGACTACTGAAAGCAAGCTGCAAATAAACCAATTTGATTGCAATCAAACTCTAAATTTTGATAAAATCTGCAATATTAATTTAATTTGTCCAAACCAAACCAGTTCGAAAATTAACATATCTCATCGCGATTTGTTATCATTGTTACATCAGAGCTTCTTGGAATTACATCAGTACAACAGAATATTGCTGTCGCGGCATTCTATCGGCTATCTTTTAAACTACATGTTCGGAGTACTCGATGGGAAATTCGTGGAACATTATCGACGAGACATAATGCAAATCCCATACGAACAAAGACACCCATGTGAATCTGCAGACGCTGCAAGGACGTCCTGTCGCCCTACGACGACCTTATGTGATCAAGTTACGTCTTATCAGCTAGCGGGTGAAGGCATAGTAACTTCAAATACCAGCGACTGTATGATTAAAACTGTTGATACTATCACATACACACACGAGCTCGGACAGTCAAAAATTCTGCATATACGTCCCATGGTTCTCGTTACGGATGTACCCCCAAATAAATCATCTCTTCAACTTATCTCCATTGCTATATATAAAGGACTCGAAAGCCGAACAGAAGAAAAGATTACGGAAAGTGGACAAAGCAACCCAGAGCATAAAAGAGCAAGCAGATATCTCGTAGTCGTCGCAATCTATTTAATATTGATGGCGGCAATCATCTTTGGTACGGTGGGAGTTGGGAGGCGCGTAAGGCACGCGCGGCGCAGCGCGCATGGCACCAGCAGCAGCGCGGCGCTACCGGCGCCGGCGGAGGCGGAGCAGGGAGCGTCCGTGGATCGTATTCCGACGGGTGTCTTCTTGAAAAAGGACATCAGCAGTGATAGTGTGTTATGTGATTGTGTGTGATAAGTGTGTGTGTAAGCAAGATCGCCGTACCGTAGACTTTTACAGGACTAATAATTGATTTTATTGTTTATTTCCTCTTTAATTATAGTTTTCTTTGTATTTTGTCTCCCCCGGGAACATGTACGGGTTGATCCCGTACAATCAGCATTTTGTTACATATCGCGCGCGGTTGTCGATTTACATCAGTGCACAACCAATTGTCGACCGCGTCGCGCATTAGCTAGCATATCATATGTATTTCGTGTACTCAAATTATTAGTAATTAAATAAGTTAATTAGCTAGCGGACTATTATTTAGTACCTTTTACATAAATATATTTGAAATCATTTAACAATACAAAACAAAATAAACACAGTGCACTCCTTAAATTTTATCTATTCAGGTCTTCACAATTTCAATTAAATAATAAAAAGAGTATTTTTACAAATTGATGTTTTAAATCGTTTTCACAAATTGACTTTTTTCTTTATTACTATTACATATTATAGGCAAGTTCTGTAAAATTATTTACTTATTATAATTACCTACTTATATACATACATAGGTACATTGTAAAAGTGATTAGTAATAAAAATGTTAAATTTGTAGATGTCCATTGAATGAATTTGTATTTATAGTTCGATGATAATATTGAATTACTATTGTTTTTTTTTTTTTTTTACTTATGATCCGATGATTATATTATTTTATTCCTCCTTATCACAACTGCTAGAATAAAAACTTTGGTTAATATTAATCCATGGTTTAATTTGTTTTATTGTAATAATTGGAAAAAATAATTAATTTAATTTAGAAGAAATTTGTTATTGGTTAATTAATTTTAGATAATTTATATTATTGGTTACCATTGATATATGACCTATCAAACAAATGTCTTTGTACAAACGTCATAATTGATAAATTTTAATTGTGATATTGTAAAATATTGCTTATATTTCATCTTACTGATTATTAGGTACCTTAAAAACAGGATTAATTAAATTTTGTAATAATTATCCACATCAATCAACGTAGCCTAACTAGCAACGCCTGCATTCGAAATGCCTGAAAACCATACATTTTTACCAATATTTCTCATGATCTATACTAATATTATAAAGAGGAAAACGTTGTATTTTTATATGTTTGTAATGGATAACCATAAAAACTACTGAACCGACTTTAAAGAAAAAATGCTTTCACCATTAGAATGCCACATTATCCCCGAGTAACATCGGCTATATATATAAAAATGAATGTTTGTCTGTATGTCCTTTACAGAATCGTAAACTGCATTTAATCGTGTGATGATCTTTAGCAAAGTTGTGCATGAGCCCACGAAGGTTTCTAAGTTGGTACGACCGATTTTCGACAGATGGCGCAACTGTCAGTTGGTGGCGTAGCAACGCGCGCAGGGTACAGCTAGTGTAACTATAAATTCTAAGCTTAACGTATTATCATGGGCAGTCATCGTTCTTTAGTGATTGTGCTCAACGTTGCAACGTGCACTTATGCAATTTTTTTGCGTGTCGAGCTATCATATTACCCGTAATCAGTCGTTGCGGTGGTTAACATAGGTCAGTTTCCTAACATCATCGACCGATGAGATTAGATTACAGGTAACAGATTAGATATTATGAGTTGAAATGAAACCAATTCAAATGGAATGTTCGATATATTACTTACTAGTAGTGCGACTTTTACTTTTACAAGCGCACTAGTCGACAGCGATTCAGATTCAAGTAGAACTGTTCTTAAAACTACATTAAAATTTTTCGTTACATTTTTGTAATTATGAAGTTTCATTTTATTATTTTGTCAACACTTTTTTTTTAATAATTCACACTTTGTTTTATGTATAAAACCACATCAACATGTGCAAATATTATTTGAGCAGGTGAGCTCTTAGCGTGAGAATAATCTATTCATGGGAATGGAATTAGTCACACTTCCAAAACCTATTTTTCGACGTTGGGTGCAATGACCAGACATGTCACCGCTTTTATTCCGAAAACATAATTTGATTGTATATGATGAGTGATAATTGAAGTGTTTTTTGGAGAATATAATTGCTGCCAATGATGATGATGGCTTCAACCCTTCTTATATCCTATTCTTGGGCACAAGTTTCTCACCACAACTGGGCGAGGCTAGAAGCATACTCCGCTGCCCCAGTGGGGGTTGGTGGAGATGATGATGATAAAAATAAATTATCATTAGTCACTAGTATTGCAATTACATGTAACGTTACTTTATTATAGTAACAACAAAACAGTCTTTTAAAGATATTGATTTTGCCGATTTGATTGATAACGATTTTGAATTACTACGGCTTATAAACTCGTATATTTTACTCATTTTGATACAACTAAATAACTAATTTATTATTTCTCGCTCTAATGAATAAATTTGAGTTGTCGTTGGACATGAAATTATTTTAGTAATTTTTAACCATGAATTATATCGATATTTCATAACGATACGTGCTTCTAATGTATATGCTATGCCTATATAATTCTAAGGTTTACTTGATACAAGTGGCAATTATATTAGTTAATTAATTAATTATTATATTCTATTATATTGTATTTGTAACGAGTTGTAGATACAGCAATAAACAACCTATATCGCAGACATAT